>JAPTJF010000064.1:0-190103 GCA_029339195.1 Micractinium sp. NFX-FRZ | reverse complement strand
GATAGGGAAGACTTTGGAGGGCGGTTCGGAGGCGGCGGTGGGAGGCATGATGACTTCGAGGGCGGGCGCGGCGGGCGGGGAGGGCGGGGAGGGCGCGGCGGGCGCGGGGCCCGCGGCGGGCGGGGCGAAGGCCGCGGCGGGCGCGGCGGGTACGAGCGCGGCGGCGGCGGCGGCGGCTATGGCGGCGCAGCGGCGGAGCGTCAGGCTGCTGAGCGTGCTGCGGTGCAGAAGCTGTTCACTGGAGAGGTGCGCTTGGGGAGCCCCAGAGGATAGTACGTGTTTAGGCAGTTGATCTGATGAGAGGTCTGGCGAGCCGCTTTGCTCGAGCCTGCTGTGCCTGCCGTGCCTGCTGTGCCTGCCGTGCGAGCGGTTTGTTGGACCCTGGCGGTGCTCCGCCTGGCAGGTGCGTCTGGCACAACTTTCCAACGGCTGCTGCTTCTGTGCCTGCTGCCTGGCGGCGTTGCTCTGCCCGCCTGGCCGTGTTGTGTGTCCCTCTCCTGTGCAGTTGGCTGCAGCACCAGCGCAGGCATGTCTGGCCTGCCATCGCCCTGCCGAAGCTTGTGCACAAGGGCGCTCCATCACCCCCGATTTACCTTTGCCCCCCTGCCGTCTGCTTGCTGGCTGCCATGGGCACAGAGCAGCCCCTGTGGGCAGTGCATTGTGCCTTTTTTCAAGCGTTGAACTTACTGTTTACTGTCTCCTGGCGTGTGCGCCCTGGCAGGTTGCGCTGGGCACGGAGCAGCCTATGTGGCGGTACATCGACCCAGACGGTAACATGCAGGTGTGTGGGCCTGGGGCGCTGTGCCTCTTGTGTTGTGTAGCGCGCCATGCTGCCCCGCTGCATTCAGGCAGCATGCTGGCCGTTCTGCCAGCAGGGCTTTTCGGGGAGGTGGGCTGCTGTTGGGGTGGACTGCTGTTGGGGTGGACTGTTGTTGGGGTGGACTGTTGCCCACGACTCCAGGCTCTAGCGCACCACAGCTGTTAGCTCCCTCCGCCTGTGCTCCGCCGGGCCCCTTGTCATCCAGGCGCATGCTGACCTGGCACTGTCTGATCTGTTGTGACGTTGTTCTGCATTGCTGTGCTTGCCTTACCCTGCAGGGCCCCTTCCCGGCCAAGGACATGCTGAGCTGGCACGAGGCGGGGTATCTGCACGACCTCACACTGCCCATGTGTGGCACGGTGAGCACCTGTCAGGCCTGTAGCGGGGCGCGGGCGCACAGCACACGTGTGCACCCCAGCAGCAGCTGAGCGAGGCTGGGTGGGGAGAGGGTTGGGCGCCGCACCTCGCTCTGCCCTTTGGGGTGGCACGGCGCGCTTGTGTGGGTGCCAGTATGCGCCGCGCTCGCACGACCCGCCCCCGCCCTTCTGTGGCGCTGCGAGCGGACGGCTGGGCGGGAGTTTGGTGGTTGGTCTGCGCTTTAGCACCTCCGTGGCCTGGAGGAGGGCTGGCCCTCCCACGCTCCCTGCTCTGCCAGCCAGTGCCGCAAGCTGTTGGCATCAGCCCCTCGCACGCGCACACCCCTCGGGCTGAACATCCTCACGCATGAGCACCCTCCCCTGGTGCACCCTCCCCTGCGCCGCAAGCTGTCCTCCCCGCTCCCACATGCACATCCCGCGCGCAATGAGCACCCTTTCATTCTTGCGCCCTGCTCCTCCCTCCATCCTGTGCAGAGCCGCAAGGTGTCCCCCCCCAACCTGCCCACCCCCGACTTTTTTGTGCCCCTGGGCGACCTCATCGCTTATGTGCGCTCCGGCCACAAGTTTGTGGCGGTGGAGCCGGACGACATCCGGGCAGGTGGGCACCCGGCTGTGCTCTTACTGGAGGGGGTCATGTGTTGAGGGTGGTCGTGAGGGTGCGGGTGGAGGGGAGCAGTTGAAGGGGGCGAAGTAAGTGGGGCAGGATGGAGCCTGTTGGGATGCTATGTTTGCACTCGCTTTGCCGCCCCTGTGCGCCGCTACCCCCGCTCGTCTCGCTCCGGGTGCAAGCAAGGTGCCCGCTTTTCCTGGTGCTGCTCCGGGGGTTTCCCCCAGCCTTTTGGTTTTTTTAACAACTTCGCTCACCATTGCACCACCGGCCCTCCCTTTCTTTGCCCCCTTTCTCGCTGCAGGCAAGGTGCCCGCTTTCCTTCAGAAGCTGCGGGGTGGCCCCAAGCCTGCGGTCGACGCCAAGGCCGCAGCCCCAGCAGCAGCAGCAGCGGCGGGAGGAGGGGCAGCCACAGTTGCAAAGGGCGGCAAGGCGGCGGGCAAGGCGGGCGCGGCAGCGGCAGCAGCGGCGGCGGCGGTGGCAGACACGCCGGAGGCGGTGGCGGCTGCTGTGGCTGCTGCTGCCGTGCGCAACGTGCTGCGAGCTCTGGGCGAGCTCCCACCCGAGGCACAGGCAGAGTCGCAGGCTGGAGCGGGTGCCGAGGCGCAGGCACCAGCGGCAGGGGCAGAGGACACTGCTGTGCTGGCGGCGTCGGTGACAGCAGCCGCGTTTGCATCAGTGCTGGGCCCGGCAGCAGCAGGCAGCGCTGCACAGCCGCCGGCAGCTGAGGCCGAGGCAGCGGCAGCAGATGCGGCGGGGCCGGCGGGCCAGGAGCAGCAGGCAGCAGCGGAGCAGCCGCCGCCGCTGGAGGGCCCACCCCCACCACTCGAGGAGGCAGCGGAGGCAGCAGCCACAGCGCCGTCGGCCGTAGAGGCATCACCTGTGGCAGCAGCAGCGGCGGCAGCGCCCCCTCTGGGTGAGGAGGCACAGGGCGGTGGCGAGGAGGCAGGCGGCGGCGACGCACACGGTGTGCCCATTGCCCAGACCGAGGCCCAAGTGCCACAGGAGGCAGCAGCAGCGCCGCCGCCGCTGGAGGGCGGCGAGGCCGGCGCGCAGGACGCTGTGCAGGCAGAGGCAGCGGCGGCAGGTGGCGGCGATGAGGAGGAGGAGGAAGAGATGGAGGAGGCAGGCGAGGGAGAGGAGGAGGAGGAGGAAGATGATGCAGACTTCCATGACGCCTCCGAGGCAGTCAGCTCTCCCCAGTCGCCAGCGAATTGAGGGGTGAGCAGTTTGGGGCGCGAGGGCACCATGTCAGCAGCAGCGTGCAATGCCCGCGCTCACGGCCGCTCCATGCTCAGCGCCCCGCCAGCAGGGGCGGCCGGCACAGCGCCTGCTGCAACTGGTTAAGGGGCCAACTTGCTTTGTGATCTGAACCTGTATGCGATGCATTGTAATTGAACCATGCCAGGCGAGTTGTGAGAGCAGAGCAAGAGTCTCGATGTGTTGATTTGAACGGTGCCGTGCGTTGCCATGCCGCCGCCAGCATGGCGGTGCCAAATGGTGGGGTGGGTTTCTTTCGGCGACGCTTGGCACAACGTCGCACTGCCGCGATCTCATGGCCTCAGCTGATCAAGCTGGGAGCAGCCATGCTCGAGCGCTACAAAAGTTTCGTGCGGCGCAATGCCGGCCTGCTGTCGCTGTTTGAGACGGGTGAGTCGCATTGTCATCGCTGCAATGCCGTGTCAGTGCGGAGGTGAGCCGGTAATACCAACGAGACTTCGGTGCCGCCCTAATTGCGCGCAGGGCTCTCCAGCCTCACCTGGCTGCTGCCGGAGCGCTTCTCCGAGGGGGAGCTGAGCATCGAGGCGCTGCACACCGCCCTGGGCCTGCTGTCGAGCTTCCACGACAGCATTGTGAGCGCAGCGCCGGGCGCCCCCGCCCCGCCCGGCTCCGACCTCGCCCTCGCCTTGTCAACGCTGGAGCAGATTCAGGTGAGGGCCCGCCAAGTTTGCGTGCGATAAAGTGGATGCATTGTGATGTGACGGGACCCAGCCGTTGCCCAGCCGTGTACATGTGGCCATACAACCCGGCGCCACCGGCGCGCATGCACGCACGTCGGCAGCCCGGGCGCGCCCTCCGCCCCGATCATTCTAGGGCTTCCCTGCTTCCCCCCTTGCAGCAGCATTTATGCAGCACCCAGCACAATCACGGCACACTCGAAATCACATGCACACATGCACACATGCTCCTGCTGCCCTGCAGGTCCTCTTAGAGCTGGTCGCCACACGGCAGGAGGAGCGCGGCCGCGGCAGCCGATACACCTCTTTGGCCTTCCTGGAAAGCATCAAGTGGGTGTACCCCAACCTGTAGATTGATGTGCCACAGTGCTTGGGGTTGCAGTGTTATGTGTTGCATGTGTAAAGTGGGGCGCATCGCGGCCAGCACACCCTGCTCCCCTTCTGGGACGCATCCATTAAGCGGGTGCTGGGTCGTCCGCTCTTCTAGGCCGCCAGCGGTGCGGTGTCATATTCGGGTGCTGCGCGAGTGGCAGCGCGTGAGGGGCGCAGCATGCAGGGCAGCAGGCGGTGGGTGGGTGGGTGGCTGTGTAACACCAGGATGGCACGTGCTGGGCGGGAAGCAGCGCCGTGGGTGGCATTTGTTGGTGCCGGCGGCGAGGGGCTGTTGCCTGTGCTGTCGATCGTGCCTGCAGCAAGGGTGCTTGGTTGCCGTTGCTGTCGAATCTGCGAGCTGCAAGCACATGCTGTGTGTGCTCGGCGGCCAACCTGCCCTGCCGCCTGCCTCTCCTCTGGATCCCTGTCCGCCCTGCAGAGCCCTGGTGCGTCTGGTTGCCTGGCGGCGCTCCGGCAGCCGCCTGCTGCTGCACGGCGGGTGCGGTAACCTGGAGCAGGCAGCTGAGTCAGCTTCCCTAGGCCAGGTGGCACAGGGGAGGCCTCAAGAGGTGTACGGAGCCTTCACAGCCTTCCGCCAGCGCCGCTGCCGCCCCTGCCAGCAGCCGGCCGGCGGCAGCGGCGCGGCGGCGGCGGCGGCGAGCGGCGGCAAGGCGGGGCGGGGCGGCGGCAGCGGGCAGATCAGCGCGGTGCGCCATGCTGCGCTGGCTGATCGCCTGGTCACTGCAGCTGAGCTGCTGCACATCCTGCGACCCCTGGCCTATGTTCTGGCGCTGCGCCGGTGAGCTTGCCTGCTGGCCTCTTTCTGGCGCCCTCCCTCTCACATCCTTTTGAGACGTGGGCCCCTGCCTCTCCGTGCATGCCTGCTCGCCCAGCCGGCCCGCCTGCTCACTGGGACCGCCCCTGCTGTCTTTGAACGCTCGCTCCCTGGGCTGGCCTGCCCGGCCCGGCCCGGCTTTGTGAAGAGAGTGCTGTGTGGGCCATGCCCTGACGGGTGTGGCTCCCAATCTCCTGTTCTCGCGCCTCCGCTGACGGCTGCCGCTTGCCGCTGCTGCTGCTGCTGCCGCTGCTGCCGCTGCCGCCGCTGCCGCTGCTGCCGCTGCTGCCGCTGCCGCTGCTGCCGCTGCTGCCGCTGCCGCTGCTGCTGCTGCTGTCGCTGCCGCTGCTGCTGCCGCTGTCGCTGCTGCTGCTGCTGTCGCTGCTGCTGCTGCTGCCGCTGCTGTCGCTGCTGCTGCTGCTCCCGCTGCTGCTGCTGCTGCTGCTGCTGCTGCGGTTTGCGCGTCTGTGCAGGCATGGACAGCTCCTTTGAGCCCTGGCTGCCGCCCCTGCTACCCGCCAACGTTCCACATCCTATTCACCAAACTGGAACACATTACTTACAACAAATCAAGCCTCCCCGTGTGTGTATGTGTGTCTGTGTGCAGGCATGGGCGCTCCTCCTGGAAGCCCTGGCTGCTGTCCCTGGGGATTGACCTGCTGAGCATGCAGCTGGGTGCTGCCGGGGCGCGCGTGTCACAGGTACGGGGGGCCCTGCGGCTGGCTTCTGTCTTTTGAAGTGGTCCATTGCCGGCCCTGTCATTTGAAGTGGTCCATTGTCGGCCGCTGCTGCCAGCGCTGCTGCCCGCCTTTGACCGCTGCCGCTGCCAGCGCCGCCTGCTGTTGATGCCTGCCTGCCGGCACCCCCGCTGCTGCCGCTGCCACCGTCGCCGCTGGCCTCGTCACACCGGCCCCGCCCCTGTGCTGTGGGCCTCAAAGGGGAGTATCAGGGTGCGTTGGGATGCTCGCCATGCTGCCTGCGCTATGCCTGTTTTTGTAAGACCCTGAACCGTCGCCCCACTGCTGACCTTGCTGCCCCTCACTGCCCGCCGCCTCTCCTGCAGAGCTCCGGCTGGTTTGGGTCGGTCCAGCCCGCCAACCTGGGGCCCAGCCTGCTGCTGCTGCGCTGCCTGCAGCAAACAAGGTGCGTAGTGGTGCTGCCGCTGTGCTGGCCTCAGGGCAATCAGGCACGCGGGCGCGGCTGCCCGGCTGCCCCTGCGCGTCACCTGCGCTGCCGCCGCTGTTCCGGCTCGTCACTTTTCTGACATCCATTCTCTGATTGGCCCGCCCCGCTCAGCAAGGCACAGCAATGCCCATCTCTGTTGTGCGGGCGGGCGCCTGAGGAGGCCCCACGAGCTGGCGGCTCCCTCTGCCCGCTTCCACGCTCCCTTCTTCTGCTTCCAAATACGCGCCTGCTTAGAATGCATGGATGCACTTCCGTTCACGTGTGTGCAGGTGGGCGCCCGAGGAGGAGCGTGAGCTGGCGGCCCGCCGGCTGCGCCTGCTGGTCTACCTGCTGCGGGACCCGCTGTTTGGGCGGTACACGCAGGTGTGTTTGTTTCTAGGATGAGAAGGGCGGGACAGTGTGAAGAGCAGGGCCATGTAGGGGCAGGCGGTGCACCCGCGGTGGGAGCCGCCCCGTTCTCCGTTTGTTCCCCTCATGCGCAGGTTGTGTTTGGGCGCTGGGCATGCTGCCTGCTGTGCCTGCAGCGTTCTCCACGCTGCCCCGCCACCCCCCCCACCCATCATTGCCGCCCGCTGCCCGCCGTGCTCACTGCCCTCCCCCTCCCGCCCTGCCACTGACTGCCCTGGGCGTAGGTGGCTCTGGAGCGCTGGGTGGGCGGCACCGCGCGCGTGCCGCTGCTGGGCTGGCTGAGCGGGCGGGCGGCGGAGATTCTGATGGGGGTGCAGGGCTACTATTCATATGTGGAGCGCATGGCGGAGAGCTGACAGGCTGGCGTGAGGCGATGGCTGCAGACATCAAAGCGCAAGGCCTGCTGCTCTGCCCAACCCTGCACACCGGGACGTGCCCGCTGGCACGCTAGTGCGGATTAGTTGGCAGCGGCTTCACTGCCCTGCCATCTGCATGAGGCCTGGCGCGGCTGATGCGCACACAATCGCGCAGGGCTGGCGGGGCGGGCGGGGCGTCCAGTAAACAGGCAGGCACGCGCAACGCTCCCCTGCCTTCCCGCGCCTGCCTTGCCGGATCTCATACACACGCGCTCACACACCCCGGCAGGCGCGCTTGTACGCGTGCATGTTTGTAACTCTCTGTACAGCCTCTAACAGCCTCGCTGGGAAGGGAAGGCGACATCTGCCGCACCCCTGTGCACGCCCTGTGCACGCGGCAGGGCATTGCTGCAGGTGCGCCCACCTGACTATTCAGTTAGCCTTGCCCTTGTCAGCATAAGAGTCCCCAGGCATTTGGGCCTGCAGCTGCACATCCCTGGTACGGTCCCGCCAGACCCGCCAGCAGTTCCCACCCCAGGTACGGGCTTGAGGGCGCTGGGCACATCTGGGGCCCCCGTCCGCGCCAAACCCCCGCAATCACTGCTTCCAGGGTGTTGGCAGCGACGCCGGCCTCCAGCTTTGCCGCCCCGGCGCCTTTGAATCGGCACTGAATAGCTTTGAACCCACGTATGGTCCTTACATAGTTTGTTCACCAGCTTTTCTGGAAGCAACACTTCATCGGGCAGGCAGAGGCTCCTCTCCAGCCGGCCCCGCACCGCAAAGCTGGCCGGCACTACCCCCAGACTGCTCAAACCCGCTGCATAGCTCGAACAGCTCACATTGAGCTGCCATGCAGCTGCAAGGGGCTCACAGCCGCGAGGGTTGCCCTGGGGAGGGCCACCACCTGGTCCAGGCCAGGGCCACGGTAGTCCTGCAGGCCACCCGTGCTCATCCTGGTCCGGCGCTTGCAGTCGCTGAGCTGAGCAGGTGGGTGCACCTGTGGTGGGTTGTCCCGCCCGTGGGGATCGCTTCGGCCGTAGTGCCGCCTCTCTTTAAGGCTTGTTCACAAGAACACGCTCCACATGCGTCCTTCCACTTGCAGACTTGCCCACCTGCCCCCCCAAGCTCGCGCGCACCTGCTGGCGGGGGTGGCCGCTCCGCCCCCGCACCAGCTGCCGCCCCAGCTGGCGGGCGGTGCACCGGCCTGGCCAGAGCGATGCTGCCGGCACCAAGATGACCACCAGTTGATGGAGGCCCTGCGCCTTGGCACCCGCAGCCAAGCAGCCGCGCCCACAGCCCGTGCAGCTCCTCCGCAACCTGCCAGGCACGCCGGTGGGGCAGACGCGGCGGGCGGCGGGAGCGGTGTGCATGAAGCGCGGTGCCAGGCGGGCTGCCAGCTAGCCAGCTGTGGTCCGGCGCCGGCACACGCCGGCGTGTGTGCACGCATGCTGCAGCGCCGCCACGCCTCTTCATGGCTGGCTCGGCAGGGCATGAAATTAGAACCAATGTGGAGGGGTTCGAGCAGCACAGTACAACACATTTCTCCCATACACCCTGCGGCGCACTGCCAGTACTGTCAGTCCAGCTGTGCAGGCCAGGCGGCCGCAAGCAGTTCACCACAGGCACCGTCCTCACCCAGCGTCCCCTGTTGCCCCGCGCGCCCTGCCGCCCTGCTTGCAGGCCGTCTGCCGCACTGCTGGGGCAGCAGGTGACGGGCGGCGTAGGCGGGCTGGATGCCGCGGCGTGTGCAGGGCTGGCGCCAAAGCTTCTGGCAGCCGGGCTGCCCGCCCCCGGCACCGCTGGCAATGCAGATTCCCGACTCCTCACCTACGCCCCCGGCCTGCTGTCCGAGGGAGCCGCTGTGCGCAGCAGCGCAGGCAATGCGTGGCAGACGGCGCAGCCCTGGGGCAAGGTGAGTGACAGTGAGAAGAATGGGTCATGGCAGCACCCTTGGCTGCTGCCCCGGTCATGCCCCCATTGGCATGCCGCAGCCGCTGCTGCGCGCTTTGCCAGGCTGGCGCTATGCTTTGCCACGCTGACATCGGTGGGTGCGTGCCACACCCAGCCGCCACCGCAAACCGCTCACCCCCCCGGGGATTGCTGCACGTGCGTTTGACCCGCTAAGCGTCGCCTCCCTTTGCACTGCAGGCGGCGGGTGAGGCGGGTGCTCCCGGCGGCTCAAGCTGCAAACGAGCGCTGGCATCCGCTCACGCACCCCCCAGCAGCAGGCACATCTTGCAGTGCACGTGCCTGCTTGCAGCGCTCCTGTGCTGCTTCATTGTTGCGGTGAGCAGCGGCAGCGGTGCCAGGCTGGCGGCACAGAGCTGGGTGTCTGGCTGCATTGGCTGCTGCTTCTGTGCTGAAGGCGCACGCCCGGAGGGCAGCGCCCGGCAGTCCGCCTTTCAAGGCCCCCCCGCCTGCACCTGAACAGCAGCAGCCACCTGTGCTGGACTCCCACGCTCGGCATGGGGTCCCGCTGCCGGCGCTGCTCACCTGCCCTCACCCGCCGTTGCAAGCTCCGGCCTGTGCTGAGTTGTAGTGTCCAAACCTTGAAGCACGCAAATGTAGTGCACCCCGGTGCAGGCCCCTCTCGTCTGCCGCCAGTGGAAGGACTTGTCGCAGGCGCTGCTGCCGCTAGCGCTGCTGCTGGCGGGAGCGCTTGCAGCCCTTGCCCTCCCCGAGCGGTGAATGAGCGCTGGTGGGGATGAGAGGCAGAACATGAGTTTGGCAGAGGGGCACCGCGCGCTTTGTGCGCTGCGCTGTCCTCTGACGTGATGTGCACACCCTGTGCTGTGCTGTGCTGTGCTGTGCCGTGGCCCTGCTGTGCAGCAGCTTCCAAGTACTTCCCCCCCTCCCCCTCCCCCGCCCCTGCTGCAGCCCCTGCGGCTGCCCTCAGCATCGCCTGCGGCATGCCCCTGCCTCGGCCGCTGCTGGCGTGACGGGCGCCCTGCCACTTAAGCGGGAGTCTCGCGTGCACTGAGCCCGCATTCAAGTCGCAGAGCAAAGCAGAGGCAGCCTGAGGCCACGTACCGCTGCTGTCTGGAAGCGCTGGCCAGCAGGACACCTGCTGCAGGGTGTGCCTTGTGCACTGACTGTGCCTTGAATGCCCTAACACACTCAGCCTGCGGCGCTGAGCGCCTGGCAGCCCGGCACACTGCCCCCGTCCCCATGAGCCGCCTGCGTGGCCTCACCGCACTGGACTGCCCTCCGTCGGCCACCTCTTGCTTTGTCTGTCGCCAGCCACCCCGCCCTCTTTGCCTTGCAGACCCGGCTGCTCATGCGCAGGCCCGCAGCGCACGTCGGGCCCGAAGCCCCACCTTCCTGACACCTTTTGTTGAGCGTGGCACTCGCCGCTGTGCTCCAGCCCCCACTCATGCCCACCCACACCCACTTTTGGGCAGCCTAGCTTGCCGCAACTCGTCCATGTTCCCTGCCCCGTTTGATGTAGTTTTCTTCCATGTGCGTCCATTGCTGTCCACGTCAGATACGTGGCACGTCAGAGCACCTGCCAACTTTTGCTTTTGTTCCCGGCCCGTGCCCCACCCTCACAGCACCCGACCCTGTCCCCCTGCCCTCCATTTGATTGCGTACTGCTTACTGCCCAGCGCGCGCCACATGGCATGGCTGCCGGTTGCGCAACTCACGCATCCAAGGTGCCTGCCCTTCCGGCCAGCGCGGCTTCTGGCGCCCCATCTGCCGCCACACACCTGCCAGCACCTCCGCACCCTACCTTCCCCACACCCTCCCCTGCGGCGCCAACCCCACTCCTGCCATCATTGTTTTCCACCAGCACTGCCCCCGCCTTACCACGCCGCCCTCTCCCCCATCCATCCAGCATCAACCAGGAGCCGCGCACAATGGAACCCCTCCTGACCACACCCGGCAGCTGCTGCACACCCCCTCCTGTGCACACGCCCTGACACAAAGACTTGTAGCCCTCCCAGCCCTGCATCCTCACATGCAAGCTCCGCAGACCTGTGCCGGAAGTTTGGGCGGGATCCACAGGCAGTCAATTCGGGGTGCATGCAGTGGTAGGGTCGTACTTGCGGCTGCTGCCTGGCGAGGAGGCGACCCGGCAGCTGGTGTCGGCGGCATCCGGTGGAAGTGGCACAAGCGCCCCTGCAGCATCACTGATTGCTCATTTCGACGAGCTCCGTCCTGAACCGCAAAGAGGAGGGCGCGAGAGCGATTGGGAAGTACTCAATACTTTCAAAGCTGCTCTTGCGCAGGTGGGCCTGGCGGCGGTGTCATGGGGGGCATCACTGCTGGTACTTGTAAGCAGAGAGCTGTGTACTGCACGGCATCTTTACGTTTGCAATTGCGGCCCTTTGCAGGCATAAGCGCGGCTGTTCACGGCCGCTGGGCCCATTCGCCTGCAGGACTTCGCGCACCCTTCCCTCTAATTCCTTGCTACCGGGCGTCACAGCGCTCATACATCCACACAAGCCGGCCTGCAAGCATGGAGGGCGACGCAGGGCCCTGGAGCGCGGGCAATGAGGTGGAACAGGCACTCCTTTTGCTGCAATCAACAAAGGCGCTGCCTACGCGGCTGCTAGCGTCCGTGCCGCTTGAAGAGACTCTCAGGTGGGTGTGTCTGGCGGGAGGACCCCCCGTTCCGTCCGCTTGCAAGGTCTAGTTCGGCAGGGTGGTCCCTACCGCTTCAGTGCTCGCAAGCAGGCTGGCACGACCCAGTGTCCCCGATGCAGGCTGCGGGGGCTGCCCGGGACCACGTGGGGCCGCCTGCTGGAGCAGTGCTCCCCGCTCTCGCGCGCGCCGCTGGCACTCCCGCCGACGGCGACCGCCGTCGTTGCCGCGGGCGCCGCACTACCTGTTGTGGCGCCTCCCGAGGTGTACCACCCAGACGACGAGGCCCTGCTGAATGCGCTGTACCACTGCACCGTGAACAAGGCGTTCCTTGCCACCTGGGGCGCCCGGGACAGCGCTGGGTGAGCTGCGGGCTCGCTTGTACGGCATCCAGTTGGGCAGGCACAGACGCGCGCCTGCGCGTGCCCCTGCACTTGCCTGCGCTGCCACCGCCCAGCTGCACAGCACCCACTCACTCATGCCCCCGCCCCTGCCGTGTATCTCTGCCGCCGCCCGCAGCCCCACGACTCGCCCGCTGCAGCAGCTAGGTGCGCTGGAGCGCGGCGCCTCCAGCCTGGCGGCGGCATTCGGCGGAGGCATGGACGACTCTGCCATGCCTTTCTCCTCCAGCCTTACAGCGGCCGCCTTTCTGGGGGAAGACAGCAATGCTGACGCCTGGCGCAAGGTGGGCGAGGGCTGGCGGGCGGGCGGGTGGGGTGGCCATGCACTGCCGCTGCCGCCCAAGTGGTTCCTTTGCCTTGCGCTTGTACGCGCCTCACCCACCCACCCACCCGCCGCCACACAGCCACACCTGGGCCGCCGCCCTGTCTTACCTCACTGGTACCCTGCTGGAGCTCGGTGGGCTGCTGATGGCACCAACTGCACCGTGCTGACCCCTCCCGCCCCGCCTGCCCATGCACCCTGGCTGCGCTGCAGGCAGCGCAAGCCTTGGGGGCCCACCGGCCGGGCCGCCCGGAGGCCGCCGATGTGTGGCAGCAGGCGTGGTGCGTGTGCAACGCGGTTCTGCTGTCGGCGCTACTGGCGACCGCGGTGTTGCTGGTGAGGCTGGGAGGGCTGAGGAATGCATGCACACAACTGCAACCGCTGCTGCCGCTGCTGCCGCTGCCGCAGCAGCGGGACGCCTGCCTGCGCTGACCCGCCCTGCATGTTGCCACACTGCCAGCCTGCGTGCGCGCGTGCACACAGTTGTTCGCACGCTGCTGCCAATCCAGCAGCTTGAAGCAAAACAGGCGGCTCGCAGGCGGGGGGCGGGGCCTGCAGGGCAGCTGCCCAGGTGGCTTGCTGCCCGGCTGGCAGCAGGTGCCCCCAACCGCCGCCGTCGCCTGGTGCAGTGCGCCTCGCTCACGCTGCAACACACGCACACGCCCGCGCACACGTTGGCGTTTTGCACAAACATTGCACACTCGCACACACACATTGCACCTGACACACCCGCCTGCCTGTCTGCCTGCCCGGCTTCCCTCGTCTGTGCCACCCGGGTGCAGGCCTGCGGAGTACGCTGGGTCAGCACACCGGCGGGTGCGGCGCTGCTGCTGGCGGCAAGCGCCGCGGTGCACGGCTTCATGCATGCCAGGCAGGCGGGCGTGGCTCCCAAATGGGTGCCCGCCGTACACAATGTATGCCCGCAGCCCTCTCCCTGAGGCCACCGGAGGCGTGACCGACCGACATCCCACCGTTTGTTTCCCAGGCGGGTGCTCAGGCGGAGAGCGATGAGCGTGCCATGCAAGCCCGCCCCCTAGCCCCCCCTCCTCCCAGCCTCCCATCCCTTCGACCATTCACCCTCCCGCCCCCTCCCCGCCGACCACCGCGGTCCCACTCTCCCGACAATCACCTCTCCCCGCCCACTCACTGCGACGGCTGACGCCGGGCCCCACACAGGGGTGGCATCGCCGCCCGCGGCCCCTCCCCTTCTCCTCTCAGCCAGCCTGTATGTGGCCTGCACCAAGCCCCCTTCCATCCCACAGGCACGCCCACCCGTCCCGCGCCCTTTGTGCTGCCGCGCCACACTGTACCCACAGCCTCATTCCACCCTCCCCTGTACCTCCTCTCTCTCCGTCCCATGTGTGTGCTTCTCACCCCGGCTGGTGCGCCCTAGCTTCACGCGCGCAACGCCCTTTCCCGTCCCCCTGTATCCCATGCCTCACCCAGGACCCCCCAACGCACGACCCCCCCGCCCACTCTCCGTATCGACCAAGGATCGGCGTCCATGCAAGCAGCGCTGCCCCGCAGCTGCTCCCCACCGCCCCGCCACCCCACTGCCTCACGTGCCCCTCATCATGTGCAGGCCACCTTCCTGGGCAGGGTCCTCTGCACTGCCAGGCACGCTTTGCCTACCCATGCTTTGCCTACCCAAGCCAGAGGGCGGCAGCCCGCCCCACCACACTGCACTTTTCAGCCCGTGTCCCCTTGTTCTGTTGTTTTACACTCGCTGCTTCTGCCCGTGATCCTGTGCCTGCTGGCCGGCAGCCGGCTGCCGCCTGCAGGGTTGGACCCATCTTCAGGCTGCCACACTCCCCCCCAACTGCTCAACTTGCCTCACTGCGCACTTCCCTCCCCCTCTTCCTTGCCCCCTCCCCCTCGTTCCTGCACCCTGCCCCTCCCTCCTTGCACCCTCCCCATCGTTCCTGCACCCTGCCCCTCCCTCCTTGCACCCTCCCCATCGTCCCTGCACCCTGCCCCTCCCTCCTTGCACCCTCCCCCTCCTTCCTTCTTGCCTTGCGCTTACATCTCACATTGGCCAGCGTGGCTACCCGCAGCACTGCCGTGGGTCACGACTGCCTGGCCCCTCTCTAGGGACCACCCCTCCCAACCACACATCCCTTTCCAACCCTTTACAACTGCGCTTCTGCGTCTCAAACAGGTGCCCTGGTACTACCACCGCCACCCCACCCGGCTGGCAACACGCCTTGCCCACCGCTGCCCAACCGCCTGCCCCCCTGCCAAGCACCCATCTTTGATCCTTCATCTCATGCACCCCTTTCTTTGGCACCACCCACCACCGCACACTGGCAAAGCCTCAGTTACCCAGGGTAGCACCCGAACATTCGTGCACTCCCTCCCATCAACTCCCTCATCTTCTTCCCACATGATGTGGGCAAGCGGCTGCCCTACCGCCGCCGCCGCTGCCTACGGCCCCCAATCCCGCGTGCATGTCCCACCTGCAAGGCTGCAGTTGTACCAGTACACCCCTTTTGTAATACTCTACTACCCGCTCAAGCGAGTGGCCAGCAGCTGCCCTGCAGCTGCCCCCCTGTCCTGTGCGGCGCTTCTGGGGGTCCACCCGGAGCACATGGGTGGCCTCTGCCTGAGGCGTGCAGACACAGCCCAGCGAGTTTACGAGTTTACTTAACAAGAGGCAAGAGCGGCTTGGGGAGGGTGAGCGCGCAGCTGCTGGACCTCGATGCACTTGCCGTTGGAAGGCCTGGCCTGGAGGTCATGGTGTCTGTACAGCACCCAATGGCATCATGCCAAAACATGCACCCCGGCCCTCACCACAGTCTCCCATTGGCATTGCGTCCACTGTGAGAGATCACACAGAGGAAGGAGTTCCCAGAAGCGGGCGGCTGAGCAGTACAGCCTGCCCCAAGGCTTGAACTAGCTTGGGCGCGCCCCGGCGCCACGCTGGTTGCGCTGCCCTGCATGACCGCTAGCGCTGCATGGAACAGGGCATCATGCTGATGTGGCCTGCCACCGAGCGGCTAGGCACTCTAAATCCAAGGATGGGCGCTGGTGCCCCCCCTGGATGCTGAACACAGACTGCAGCAGGCGATGGATGGCAGTCCCTGCGGCTGCCCCACCAGCACGGCTGGCGCCAGCAGGGCGGCGGCCGAGCGGGAGGCACGTCACCGTGCTGTGTAGTGCTTTCTACCCGCATTACGCCACTCGCTGAACCCACAGTATCACCGCCGTCGTAGTGATGTTGGTAAATGGTTATCCTTGGGAAACAATTTTACACTAGGCCTTTTTACCTGCTCAGCAGGCGCTGGGCACTGCCGGCAGGGCACGGCGCCACAAGGCTCACAGAATCTGCGGTCCAGCTGTACACCACAGCCACGTCTGTACACACTTCCAGCCGGCACAGCGGGGCCCCTCATAGTTGACACCCTCTATTAGCATATAGAGGTAGCTATTTGACTTGGCATCACAGTGGTGCAGGTTCCTCTTTAACTGACACCTGTCCCACGCTTAGGGCGGGCGCTGCGGGCGCTGCGCCGCGCTCCCGGCAGGAGCGGCGCTGCACATGTGGGCAGTGTGGGATGACAGCAGCATGCGAGTGTGAGCAAAGCTGCAGACCAGGCACTCTCCTGTAATCTTATTACCTGGAATTCACGCACTCTATACATCAGAGGGAAAGCACAGGGCCCAGGCTAGAATGGACGCAGCACAGGTAGTGGAGGGTCCGGCGGCAGCCTGCCCACCCATGCTGCCCACCTGTGTCCATTCGCGCACCTGCCCCGAAAGCACCCGTATGTCATCTTCTTTTTCCTCCCAACTTCCAGTGGTGTGCAGCAGCCCCACAATCGTGCCAGTGCCAGTTCGGGGCGCACAGAGCGTACGCTAAACAGGAAGCGGTCGCCCACGTCCCGGCGACCGTGTGCCAGATACCCCGCTTCTGCACTTCGGGGAACACTCCGCCACCTTGGGATGCTGCCGAGACACAGAGGGTGCACGCCGCCTGGAGATGCGATGTTGGCGGCGCTTTTGCTGTGCGGCATCGCCGGGTCTGTGCCCTTCGTCGCGGCCTCCTGTGTGGAAAATGGGACTCAGGCGATCGTCGGAACCGCAACAATGAGCATGTATTCGGCGCTCACCCTGGGTGAGGGTGCCTGCGCCTGCCAGCCGCCGCCACCGCCGCCGCCGCCGCCTGCCGGGCACCCACAACTGTTGCTCACATGCCCACGGTGTTTTGCAGGCAGGCACGTGCCCAACTGGGACAACACATTCTTGGTGCGTGCTGCGCCTCGGGCGGGGGCCTTCATCCAGCGTGCCGTGCCGCGTGCATGCCATCTGGCAAGCGCCAGCACTGGGGAGCCAGCGGTGCCCAGAGGGGCACCAACATGCGCACCCTCCCGTCCCACCCCACACCACCGACACCAGCACCCACATGCCCCTGGCCAGCTCACACCCACAGCCATCCCCCGTTTGTGCCCCGCAGCTGTCTGCAACCTGCTCCATGTCGGGCACCGGCGCCTCCCAGGACCCCACACGCTGGCGCGCCGCCCTCTACCTGTGCGGCACTGCGCCCTGCAACGCCGCCGCCCTCCCAGCCTACCAACAAATCGCAGCCAGGCCCTGCGCCTCTGAGCAGCCGCACTGCTTTATGGAGCCCATGGGTGAGCTGGCGCTGAGCACACCTCATTTCCACTTCCTTTCCTCTGCATTGTTATGAGAACTACCTTAACAGCCGGAGCGGCAGCGGGGCGGACTGCTCAGCTGCCTTAATTTATAACTTAAGCTGGGTCATGGCGGCACGCAGCCTGCCAGCGGTGCCGGACTGCCTCTGCCGCCTGGCTGATTGGGCTCCAGATGCTGCCCCCGCCGGGGGTGTGCTTCAGCGGCGGGGAGTCGGCCCCGCCTCTGCTGCAGGCCCTGTGGCACCACCCGCAAGCAAGCGCGACGGCCCGTTGGTTTGCTTGGAACCTCCCCTCACTTGCCTGCCCCGCCCCTGCTGCAGGACCCGTCAGTTACACGGGGACACCCAGGAGGTATAGCTCGTTGTATGAGACAACCATCCCGGCGGCCTGGAAGGTGAGGAGTCACCCTGTGCTGCGCTGGCGCAGTCGTGGGCGGGCGTCATAACGGCGGTGGGGATCTTTTCAGGCCCCCGCCCCACCCCAGCGTTTACTAAGTATTACAGCACAGAGTGCACCAGTTCCGGCTGCCTCCCACCTGCCGTCGTCCCGCGCCCGTGCCCTCCTCCCCCGCTGTCCCGCAGGGCGCCGGGACGCAATACTACGTTAAGTGCTTCTACCTGTGTGGGGGAGATCCCTTGCTGGCGCAGGATCGAGCGGGGGGCAGCTTCATGCTGGTGAGTGGGGCGGCTGGTGGTATGCCAACGGAGGCGGATGGGGGGCAGAGGTGGATGGGGGCAGAGGTGGGACGGCAGCGGAGGTGGATGGGGGCAGAGGTGGGACGGCAGCGGTGGTGGGTGGGGTGGCCAGCGGAGGGCGCCCCCGTCAGTGGAGCCACACCTCCGCTGGTTTCCTCACCCCGTGGCCAAGGGCGTACTGTAAAAATCTTCTTCTTCTTTGAGGGGCGGCTGCCATGCTGCCTCGGGGCGCTTGCTTCGCACCCTGTGTGCCACGTGCGGGATGGGCCGCTGCTTCATGCCCAAACCGTGGCTGCCTCTCCTGGCCGGCTTGGAAGCATGGGAGGCATGGGATGAAGCCCAAAGCTGGCATGCAAAGACATGCGATATTGTAGTGTCGAAGGTCCACAAACCCAGGCCCTGGCGGCTTCCGTGCGCTGCAGGAGCAACCGTTTCCTGCCCCGCCGCCGCCCTCCCCGCCGCCCAATCCGCCTTCGCCCCCGCCGCCATCACCCCTGCCGCCCAACCCGCCCTCGCCCCCGCCGCCCTCCCCACCGCCGCCCAAGCCGCCCTTGCCCCCGCCGCCATCACCCCCACCACCCTCGCCACGGCCGCCCTCCCCCCCGCCGCCCTCGCCACCGCCGCCGCCGCCAGTGGCCTCGTTTGCGGGAGCAGGCACTGCGCTTATTGAGACAGCGGCGATGGATACAGATGTGGGGTTAATCTGGCAACCACCGGGCAACGTCCTGCCAGTAAGAAGCTGCACGATTGAAATCCCAGCGCCCGCCTGCTGTGCCGGTCAAGGGGTGGCTTCCGGCTGGCTTCCCTCACCTTGCTTGGGCCTTTCGCCGCTTCTGTGGGCTGAGCAGCCCTGGTCTTTGCCTTGCCCCTCCTGCCCCTTTCCACGATTACAATACATGACATCAATCGTGCTCCCGCAAGTGCGGCCTGGCCCCTTCCCCACGATCAATGTGACAGTCAATCAAACATGCGACCGCTCCCAACCCCACAGGTTGTGGCCAAGTGCGGCATCAAAGGGAGGCACGCCTTGCTGGAGCCACACAACTGGCCTGCCCAGGTGAGCAGGGTAGGCTGCCGACTGAGCCCGCCTGCTGCTGTGGCTGCGTCGGCAACGGCTGTGACGGCTGCGGCGGCGGCTGCCTGCATGCCACGTCTGCATGCCTGCCTGCCTGCCGTTCACGAAGCGCCATCAAGCACGCCGCCGCCGCCCACATGCCGCCCCATTCGCGCCCTGCCTGCTGTTACGCTCACAGTTTCACCGCTGTTTGCACTTGCAAGCCAGAACCAGCGACGGGCAGGCTTTCATCTGCCTGCCCTGCCTCACTTCATTTCTCTTAGGTGATCACCTGCGGCATCACCTCCTGCGGGAGCACCGACCTCAATGCAAGCGAGCCAATAGTGCTGCCAGGTGGGTGGGCTGGCCGCAGGGCAGCATGGGGACGTGGCACACGTGGCGACAGCTGTGTATGGTGGATCGCAATGTGCCACCGCGCAAAGCGCCACGGGTGCCAGGTGGCCGGCCTGGCAGGTGTCCTGCTCCTTGTTGGGCTCGGCAGCAGTGTGGGGTGCCAGACATGCCTGGGGTGTGGCCAAGGGCGGGCAAGCCGGCGCCGCCGGGGCGTCCCGCGCATCTCTTACCGTGTTGGCAATACATCCCTGCCTTGTCCCGCCGTGCAGTCAGCGTGACATGGGACCCTGCCACCCAGTTGTATGAAGGTGGGCTCAGCCACGCTCCAGCCAGCACGTGCCATGCTGGCAGCTGCGTGCCAGCGTGGGCCAGGCTGGCAGCTGCTTCATGCGGCTTTAGGAAGACACATGGTTCGCAGAGAAGAAGTGTGGGGTTGTTTAGAACGCTGGCATGCACAAATGCAGGCATTGTGACTAGCAGGGTGCGTCACCAAGGAGCCGGATACTTGTGCACCGCCCGCACCTCGGCTGCCCTGGCCCCTCTGTGCTCCGCCCAGCCACCCAGGCCCCCTCACCACCGCCCCGCCTGCTCGCCGACCGACCCCTCACCAGCCCTGCCCCCACCTCGCCCCCTCCTGCAGCCACTTACGAGTTCCAACTTGAAGAGGCGCTGCTGAGTGGCGCCGCAGCCACCTTCCGCTCCTTTATTTGCCTCTATGGAGATGCCAATCAGCCAGGCCTTGTTTCCAGGGCAGCAGCCTCCATTGATGTGGTGAGTGGGTTGGTTGTGAGGGGCGGAAGGGCTCCACACGTGCAGCGGGCGTAGGTGGTCGCCTTCATTGGTGCAGAGCAGTGAACGGGGATGCGGCCAGCCAGTAGGGTGAGTTCAGCCCTTGGGTGTGCATCCGCAACAGCTGGCTGCTTCAACCACACACTCAGGAATTTAATGGGCCTCTGAGTCCCTCCATGCACTGCCACCAACTGCCGCAGTTCCTGGCGCCATCGCCGCCCCCGCCGCCCTCCCCACCTCCTCCAAGCCCCTCTCCACCGCCGCCGTCGCCGCCTCCGCCCAGCCCCTCTCCACCGCCGCCCTCCCCACCACCACCCAGCCCCTCTCCACCGCCGCCCTCCCCTCCTCCACCCAGCCCCTCCCCACCGCCTCCTTCCCCACTGCCACCCAGCCCCTCTCCACCGCCTCCCTCGCCGCCTCCGCCCAGCCCCTCACCCCCACCGCCCTCCCCACCTCCCCCGAGCCCCTCCCCACCACCGCCCTCCCCTCCTCCACCCAGCCCCTCCCCACCGCCACCCTCCCCACCTCCACCCAGCCCCTCACCACCACCGCCGTCGCCGCCTCCGCCCAGCCCCTCACCCCCGCCGCCGTCGCCGCCTCCACCCAGCCCCTTCCCACCGCGTCCCTCGCCGCCTCCACCCAGCCCCTTTCCGCCACAGCCCTCCCCGCCTCCGCCCAGCCCCTTTCCGCCACCGCCGCCGCCGCTGTCGCCGCCTCCAGTCCAGGCGTGCCTCCCCGTCTCCCAGAGCTTCCAGCGGCTGCAGCTGACCTCCGTCACGGTGCAAGACGCCAGCAGCCAGGCCTGCTGCGACCTCTGCTATACCCACCCCTCCGAAACCTGCGAGTATTGGGCGTTTGACCAAGCATCGGGCACCTGCCGCCTCTACACGGGCAACTCCTCTGTGCTCTCCCTCTCTCCGGCGGGCTGGGCGCTGGGGCGCGTGGGCCCCGGCCCACCACCAGCCTGCCGCATGTTCACTGGTTCGTGCGCCAGCCCCGGCCTGCGCTTCATCCGGCAAGCCAGAGTGGGGCCATCACCCATGGTGTGCTGCAGCGTGTGCACCCGCACCCCCGGCTGCGTTGTGTGGGGCTACACCTCTCTCACCGGCGAGTGCCGGCTCTACGGCGGCGCCTTTTCTGGCACTTGCACCGTCCCCAGCAACTCGCCAGGTGCGGGGGAGCGGCCCACCTGCCAGCGCCCGCCTGCCTGCTGCCTGCCTGCTGCCTGCTTGCCTGCTGCCGCCCAACCACTCACCCACCCGCCTGCCCACCATTAGATTCAGCACCGCTGCTGGCTCCCCATGGAGTTCAAATATTATTGATTGATTGATTGAGCAGCAACCCATCCAGCCCTCTCCTTCCTCATCTCCCCCCTTCCCTGTCCCGCCCCTGCAGGCGAGCTGTGGGGCTGGGCCAAGGAGCCTCTGGCAGAGGGCCCCTTCACCGAGCCCCCCGCCGCCTGCGACGTGCTGGAGGGCGGGGTGTCCAGCCCGGACGTGCTCATCGTCAGCCTCATGCTGGGAGAGGAGTCGATCCAATCCTGCTGCGACATCTGTTACGGCACCCGGGCAGCGGGGCGCAGCGGCGGCATGGACCAGTGTGAGTATTTTGCATATGAGGAGGCCGGTAGCAGGTGCCACCTGTACTCGGGGGCCTCCACCCTGCCCATGGCGGCGGTGGATGGTTGGGTCCATGGGGCGGTGACGGCGCGGGCACCCCCGCTGTGCAACGTCCTGCTGGGCGCCTGCCTGGGGGGCGAGGTGGCGGGCGTGGTGCAGCTGCCGCCGCAGCAGCCCTACATGTGCTGCCAAGAGTGCTCCGGCATGCCCGGCTGCGCGGCGTGGACCTTTGAGGCCGTGAGCGGGGAGTGCACGCTGCTGAGCAGCGCATGCACAGACGGCGTTGCGGATGTGGCAGGTGCGCGCGTGCTGCGCGTGGGCCCTGCACGCTGTGCCATGCTGTGCCACGCTGCGTGTGTGCAGTGCTGTGCCGTGCTGTGTGCGCTGTGCTTTGCCGTGCCCCGGGGCGCCTTTCTCCCTGCCCTCCCTTGCCCTCTCCCATCCCGCCTCCAGCTGACTGCCCATGCTGCGACACCTTGACCCCCCCCATACACTGCAGGATTCTACTCTGGCATTATGACTGCCCCCCGGCCGTTGCCGCCCCTGGCTGGGCCACCGCCACCGCCACTCTCCACCACCCCGTCGGGCCCCCAACAGCCGCCCGCCCTTCTCAGCCCCTCACCATCTGGTGGCATCGACGTGGCCTGGTGAGCTGGCTGCATCCCGGGGCCCCTTGCGCATGCCTGGGGTTCAGTTGCCGGCCCCCCGGCAGCATATTACCCAGCTGCCATCCCGTAGGCTGCCTCTCGGGCATGCTAGCAGATGCATCCCGCTGAAAAACATGTCCCGCCTCGTGTCACCTCCTTGATGCCTCTCCTGCACTCGGATTGCCTGCAGGCCGCCCCTGCCCCTGCCCCCGCCCTCGCTCCCCGCACCGCCCTCCCCGCCACCGCCTCCCGTGGCCGGCACGTGGGGCAATGCCATCCCCATCAAATCCCTGCCGTTCACAGGCCCAATCATCACGGTGGGTGCACACCCAAACACCCAACGAGAAGCATCTTGGGTTTGCTGTGTGGGTGGGTGGTGCTGCCAGCTGCGTGCCCGCGCCGCTCGCCCTGGCTGTGCACCGCCACGCTGCCTGCGCATGGCACCTGTGCCTGGCTCCCTGACGCCCCCTGGCAGCTGGTGTGGGGCACGGGGCAGGGCAACCACGAGGAAGGGAGGGTGAGTGAGAAGCGGGTGTGCGGAGAGCATGTGAACAGCACGGAGACTCCGACTGACCCTCGAACACTGCTGAGCATTGCAGACCACGCCAGGAGGCGATGGTGTGCCACAGTGCACTTTGGCCTGCTGCTTGTGCATCAAGCCGCGCACTTGCGATGCTGCCGCTGACACGCCGCCTGACACGCTGTGCCTGCTGTGCTTGCTGCGCCTGCTGTGCAATGCAGGCACGTGACTACCTGCCCAACCGCACGCCCCATTCCTGCGACATGGAGCGTGACGTGGCGGTGGTGTACAGGTGGGGAGCCTGTACGGCATTACGAATGGACTGCCTGTACAGTGACTGCGCTGGCAGTGTGGTGGTACAAGGGGGGCGGGTGTACTGGGAGGGTGTGCTGGTCTCAGTATGTACGAATGCCGGCCTCCACTGGACCCTGGCGGGGCAGGGCAGGGCAGCCTAATCCCTGGCAGCAGCTTCATCCAACCACTGGACCAAGTCGTCCCTGCCTCTGCCGTGCCAGGCTGCCTCTCCAGCCTTGCCCACACCTCCCCCTTCCTCCCCTCCCCTTGCTCTGTGCGTGTGCAGGTGGTTCTCAAACGCGTACAAAGGCACCATCGTCGCCCACTCCTGTGCCTACACAGACGGCAGTACAGTCGTGTCGGTGCTATCTTCCAGCAGCCCTAACCCTAACAGTGCCGGCGTCACCTGCGTAGGGTGAGCTGGCAGGCAGGCGGGCGGGACGCAGCTGCCGCACGGCCATGCACAGCAGGCACTGGCGAGCGTCGGCGCGCAGCCTGCCTTTGTGTGCCTGCACGTCAGCTGCGCTGTGCCGCCCCCTCCCGCCCACCACCACCACCAGCATTACCACCAGCCACCTCAACCACCCCTCCCCGCCGTGCCCCACCTGCAGGGGCAATGCCGGGGGCGGGTGCAGCGGCGCCAACGCGGGCGGCTTCCGAATGGAGCTCCAAATCAAGCCCAACACGTACTACTGGTTTGCTGTGGGGCCCTTCTACCTGGGGCCTCCCACACTGGAGAACCTGCCCCAGGGGACGCGCCTGCTCATCCAGGCAGCCCGCCTGCCCCTGCCGCCGCCCTCCCCACGGCCGCCCCCCAGCTTGCTGTATCCCAGGTACTTGCAAGTCTGCCCTCTGCCAGTGATCTGTCTCCCCACTGCTTGCGCTCCCTGAACCTGCTTCCCAGCCAGCAGGTGTTTGTGTTTTGCCTCACGTGCCCCTCTGGATGGCTGGTCCCATTGTCACATGCGTGTGCTGCACCTCCTGCCCCTCCTGCCCACCCCCATATTGCGTGTTGGGTTCCATTGCTCTGTGTTGTGTGTCGGTGCTTTGTTCTGTGCCGTGCCTCCGACACCCACCCACCCACCCACCCGCCCCCGCCCCTCTGCCTCAGGAGCCCGCCACCGACTCCACGGCCGCGCCCGCCGCGCCCGCCGCCCTCCTCCTTCCTACCAGGCCGCCGCCGGCCACCCTCGCAAGCCCCGCCTCCCAAGTTCTCCCTGGACTCTGCTGTCGGCACCTTTATTGCCTTCATACCCGGCCTCTCCCCGAGCGACTTTGCCGCCCGCCGCCCCCAGTACCTAGCCCTGGTGCGGCGGCAGATTGCCGCCGCCGGGGGTGCGCCTGACATGGCCATCCTGCTGACGTCAGTGGAGCAGCAGGGCGAATCTCAGGGAGCCCCGGGCTATGGAGTGGAGGTACACACAAAGGTGACATTCCCCACCACGGCCCAGAAGGAAGCTGGGGGGCAGCTTCTGATGGACGCGTGCAGCGCGGGCTGCTCATCTTGGCTGCCGCCCGCATTTGGGGATGGAGCGGCGTGCTTCCTCGTCAGCGGCGGGTGAGCTGAGCTGGCTGCGCTGGCAGTGTGTGCGTGCGTGTGTGTGTGTGTTTGGTTGATGCGGCGTGGGTCGGCGGCATGGTTGATGGTTCTGCAGGCTTTCCTGTCAGCACCGGTTGAGCTGATTTGGTCAGCGGGGGTGGTGTGGGTAGGGGTGTGCGGTCGGTGGGTGGGTGGTGACGAGTGGCGAATGGCTTGCCCTGCTGGCTGCGGTGGCCCATGAGAGCATGGGAAGGGGAGCAGCCTCTGTTTTGGGGGTAGCCAAACGTGCCTGCAATGAGCGTGCGCCTCTTGATGGGGGCTGGGCGCCCCATGGGGCAGCGCCAGGAAGGCAGGCGGCTGCCTGCCTGCCAGCCAGAGCCGATGTGCCAGGGCGTGCACGCTCACCGTGCTGCCTTCCCCCTGCCTCCTCACCTTGCAGAGACTTTTCGCCGCCACCACCTGCTGCGCTCGCACGCCCCTCACCACAGCCCCCCATGGCCCGCACGTCATCTATGTAAGGAAATCTGTAAGCAGCAGCACAGACCATCCCTGCACCCAGCCTGCGGCGGTGCAACATGCGGGCACCTTGTCGCCGGCATGCCGCTGCTCAACGCCGGGCTGATGACATTGCACGCGGCATTCAGGCACTTTTCACGCACCCCAGATCCTGCAGTACAAACTGTAACTTGTTCCATAAACACACAGCGGCACAAAAATAAGCCCTATGATGGGCACGATCTGTCAGCACTGCAATTTTCTGATCCTTCCTTCCTGACCCGCTCTTCACGCTGCCGTGTTTCTTCCCCTCAATCCCTGCACTGCAATACACAACACACCCATAGGTTGCAGTGGTGCATGCTCGGAAACAGAACAGGAAGCTGTGGCTCACGCTGGATGGGCCGCACCCTGGCTGTGCCATAACTGGGGTCCAATCCACCAGTGGATGCCCAGCAGTTTTGAACTTGGCGGGAAGGACGTCAGGAGGCTTGGGCGGAGGAAAGTGCAGCACGAGCAGCGTGGCCTAGGGCAACATTAGCTGTATTTTACATCAGTTTTGCATCAGATCAGAACACCCAGTGTCCAGGATGCACCCATGTGGGGGCTGAGCACACCTTTCCCCACACACAGCACAGCTTGCGCCAGCGGGCGCCAGCGGGGCGGCGGCAGGCCCCAAGGGGGGACTCATGCAGCCAGCACGTGCTAAGCCTTGCTTATTTTTGCGCCGTGCGATGTGCCACAAAGTGACTCGGCAGCGCACCTCCGGCCTGTGTTGGTGGGCGCCCGCCTCTGCCGGAAGTCGCGAATCCTGATGCCGGCGCCAAAGCCCCCGGAGATCGCTTTCCTTTTCGGCGAGGCCTTCTTACAGGCGGCAGAGGTGGTGTTGCTGCGAGACAGCAGCCGGAAACTGGGTGAGAGCCCACCCACCGCTAGATATGTGTGCCGCTGTATCTGTCGGTGCACGGCGCCGGCGCAAGCGCCACTGGACACCGGTTTGGCCAGGGCTGCACAGCGCAAAGCATGGAAAACTTCGTTGTGTGTTGTCACATAGTTGCAGTGGCGCTGGCGGCTGCCATGGCGGTGTTCGTCGCATGCCTTTCGGCGTTGAAGCTGCGGGCGCTGCGCCGCCGCCGCCGCTTCCCCCCAGCCGACGTTGCTGACTCGCAGGCCAGCAGCCCACCAGATGCCGCGTGCGCATCGCCGGATGACGCGCCCCTCAAGTTGGCACAAGCAGGCGCCATCCATGTCCTCGCTGTTGTGGGGCCACTGCCGGAGCCGACGCCCTCACAAGGTGGGTGCTTGCGCCTGGGTGCTCTCGAGAGGCGTCCCCCGCATGCCTGCCCGACTAGACAGCCAGCAAGGCAGCCAGCACGATGCCCCAAGTGACTGATGCCTCCTTTCTCCCCTACAACTGCAGCTGCGGCAGCGCTGGCAGAGGTGGCCAGCACCCAACTGCTGCCGCCGGGCGCCGCAGCCGCGCCAGCGCAGCACCCACCGGGCAGCACCCCACCGCTGCCGGGCGCCGCAGCCGGGCCAGCGCAGCACCCACCAGACAGCACCCACCAGGCAGTCATCAGCATAACCTCTTCCCTGGAGCTCACTCCGGCATTCATCCTCCGGCTGGAGAGCGAGCTGGCAGGCGCAGCCATGCGCAACCGCTTTGTGTGCCAGCTCTTCTGCACCATGGCTCGTGAGCAGCTGGCAGCGGTGGTGGCGGCGACAGGCGCAGGTGACGCGCCCCGCCTGCACAGTGCCGCTGGGGTGCACTTTGCAACCCTAGAGGTGGGCGGGACCCTTGTGGCAGGAGCGGTCTTCTATCCGCGGGGCACTTCGCTCAAGCCAGGGGCCGCTGGGGCGGCGGCAGCAGCGGGCGGCGCAGCCGCTGGGGCGGCGGGCAGCACAGGGGCCACTGGGGCGGCGTCAGTGGCAGCGGGCGGCGCAGCCGCTGGGGCGACGGGCAGCATTGACACGCCCGCTATACCATGCAGCGAAGACGTATGTGGCTCTCCTGCCGTCGCCGCAGCTCTGTACATCGCTGCTGCCACCGCAGCTGCAACAGCGGAGGCCGGCAGCACCCATCAGAGCCCCGCCCCCGCAGCCGAGGATGCTGGCACAGGCAGCGGCGGCACAGGCGCAGTTGATGCCGCATCAAGCAGCTTGGACCCTCACCTCTACATTGAGGTGATGGTCAGCAACCAGCCGGGCCGGGGGTGGGGCTCCCAGCTGCTACGGGCGGTGGAGCAGCATGCGCAGCGGCACGCGGCTGGGGCATTGGCGGCTGAAGGCGGGCAGGCGCTGCGGGCTATCAAGCTGCTCAGCGTGGGCAGCGCGCTCGAGTTCTATCAGAAGCAGGGCTATGCGCCGCCCGACGCATACCGGGAAATGCACAAGCTGCTGCTGGCTGCCCTCCCACCTGAGGCCAGCTGCCCAGGCGCTGACCTGGCGCTCCCGCCCGCTGATGATGTGTGATGTGTGATGTGCACACCACTGATTTGTGACACGTGCAAGCACTGCTTCTATCCGACCACAACCTTTCAGCACTCTCCACTGGCACAGGCGCCCCCACGGCGAGAGAGAACAGAGAGTGTTTCGGTTGTTGCGGCATTGCCCTAGAAGCAACATGCAGCCGTGGATAGTGCAGCAGGGCTGCCGTCTGGCTGGCGGGGTGTGCAGAGGTGAGCCAGGTGGTGCTTCCTTGCCACATGCATTGTGCGCACTCTTTCGGGACGAACCCCAGCCCTCCCTCCTGCTTTTCTCGCGCCTGCAGCCGCTCGGCACTCACTGCGCAGCGGTCTGGCCATGCCGGCAACCGACATCGGGCGGTCAGCCAGCACCCGGGCGGCAGCAGAGGGGTGGCGGGGCGGCGGCGGCGGCGGCGGCAGGCGCGAGCGCGGCGGCGGCAGGGGAGGCCGCGAGCGCGCTGACGAGCCTGCCAGTGTGTGGGGCGATGACTGGGACGTCAAAGGTGGCAGCCCCAGCAGTGGCAGCAGCAGCAGCAGTGGCTGGCTGAGCACCGCAGATGGTGCGCCAGGCGAGGGCGGCTCGCCCGAAGGCGGCAGCACCAGACCGGGTGGGGAGCGGCAGGAGCGCAGCAGCGGGGAGTGGCGTGAGCGTGGCGGCGGGGAGCGGCGGGAGCGCGGCGGTGGGGAGGGGCGTGGGCGTGACGGTGGAGAGTGGCGGGAGCGTGGCGGTGGTGGAGAGTGGCGGGAGCGTGGTAGCGGCGGCAGAGGCCGTGGCAGCCGCGATGCCGGCGCGTCCTGGGGCACCGGCGGCAGCTCTGGGCGTGACGAGAGCAGGGGCCGAACCTGGAACAGCAGCAGCAGCGGTGGCAGCGCATACGAGAAGCGCGGTGGGTACGAGCAGCGGGGCGGCGGCAGCGGCTACGAGAGGCGCGGTGGCTATGAGCAGCGCGGCGGCGGCGGTGGGTATGAGAAGCGCGTCGATGGCGGTGGCTATGAGCAGCGGGGCGGCGGCGGCGGGTACGAGAGGCGCGGCGGGTTTGAGGCACGCGGCGGCGGCGGCGGCGGCTATGAGCAGCGGGGCGGCAGCGGGGGGTATGAGCGGCGCGGCAGGTACGAGCAGCGCGGCGGGCGCGGCGGGCGTGGCGGCGGCTGGCAGTCTGAGGATCGGGCACGTGGTGCAGGCCGGGGGCGTGGTAGCTGGGATGAGGCGGACGGCGAGGCTTGGGAGGGGGCACGTGCAGGCGGCGACGGCGAGGGTGCCGACGGCGACGCGTACGGCAGCGGCGGCGGCGGCGGCCTGCGCGAGTTCTGGATAGGCGATGTGCTTTACGGCGTGAGCCCGGTGCTGGCAGCGCTGCAGGCGGGGAGGCGGGAGGTGCACACGCTGTACCTGCAAGATGGGATGGACCTGGCCAAGCGAAAGGTGGGTGCAAGAGCTTTCTTGGCTTTCCAAATGGCTGGCTGGCTGGGGGGTGCATGGTGCATGGTGCACCCGCTGCGCCTGCAGGCTCAGCCCACAGGACTGTTTGAAATCTACCATTCTTTCACTGTGCGGGAGCTGGACGGGTTGACAGATGGGTGGGTGGGCGCGCTGGACGGGTGGGTGGTTGTGCGGGGCGGGTGGGGCTGGGCAGGTGGGTAGGTTGGTGCTGCGCAGTGGCGGCTTGCTGTGCCTGCTGAAAGCGTGGGCCTTGCGTAGCGAAATGTGGAAGGCGGGGTCCCGATTTCAGGCAGCTAGCAGTGCCTCCTGAGGTCTGGGGCTCCCGGTGAAAGAATTCTGGGAGCCTGGCCAGCTGGCAACGCGCCGCCTGCCCAAGCCCACCGGCCCTACACACACCCACACACACACACTCACGTATTGCATGCACCGGCAACCGCCCCGCACCTGGGCCCCCGTCGTGCAGGACAAGGGCGCCATCCAGGCGGTGAAGCGGCGGGCCGAGGAGCTGGGCGCCCGCGTGGCGTACGCCTCCAAGCACGACCTCAACATGATTGCAGACAACCGCCCTCACCAGGTGGGGCCCTAATGCTTGATGGCTCTTGTATGATGTGTGTGTGTGTGTGATGAATGCTGCACCAGGCGGGCACAGCATGGTGTGGTGCACCGAGGAGGAAGCCGAGAAGGGGCCATCTGTCTAGAGCGCACCGCAGCCCCGCAACTCGACAGCTGCCCGCCGCCCCAAGCAGCTGCCGCACCGCCTTCCGCTCGCTCTCTTGGCGGGGCACCAGTGCGGCGTGCTGTGCCACCTGCTGCTCTGCCTGCACCCGCAGGGCGACATGCACCCTCTCATCATACGCAGCACGCTGTGCTGTGCTGTGCCGTCCCTGCTGCGCCACGCCGTGACCGCACGACTGCTCCCGCACCCCGTGATATACCCTCATGCCATGCTGTGCCATGCTGTGCCGTGCTGTGCCCGCAGGGCGTCATGCTGGACTGCTCCCCCCTGGAGTTTGAGAACCTGGCCGCCTTCCCCGATGCGCCCGCCGCCTTTGGCAGCGGCGCAGGCGCCGCCGACGGCGCCGCCAGCGGCAGGCTGCCGGTGTGGCTGTGCCTGGACGAGGTGATGGACCCGGTGAGCCATGTATAGGGTATCGGGAGGGGGGCCAGGCGATATAGGAGTGGTGGTGTGGGGCGGCAGTTGTGGCTGTGCCTGGATGTGGTGATGGACCCGGTAAGCCCAGCGGACGTTGTGTGCAGGGTAGCGGGTGTCGGGTGTCCGACATAATCAAGGACAAGAGTGGTGTGAAATCGGGAGGTGTGGCTGTGCCTGGACGAGGCCATGGACCCAATGAGTCCTGTATTGGCATCGGGGCGGCACACCCTCCACTGGGGGCGGTACAAGAGCACAAGTGGTGGTGTGGGGCAAGCGGCATGGCTGCGCCTGGATGAGGTGATGTCTGTGCAGGGCATCGAGTGTTGTGTGTAGGGCTGCTGAAGGGAGAGGGCAGAGGAAGGAGGGCATGTTGGGCGAACTTTCAAGGCAGTGCAGCGCTGCAGCCTGACGGCGTGGCCCGCCCAGCCCCGCTCTGCTGCTCCTGCGGCAGCGGCACCCTGCAACCCTCCGGCCCGAGCACCCCCATTCCCCGCCCTCCTGCTCCCGCCGCACTTCCCCACAACAAAGCGTCGGCACTGCGCCGCGCCCCAATCCCTCCCTGCCCAGCACACCTTCTCCACCTGTTCTCTCCTCTCCCTTGACCAAAGCCTTGGCGCTGTGCAGCGCCCAGGTTTTGGATGTGGCTGGCGTGCTCACACTCTCCCACCCCTGCCGCCCTGCCATGCTCACGGTCCCCCACTCCTGCCGCCCTGCCATGCTCATGCTGTCCCACTCCTGCCGCCCTGCCATGCTCACGCTCCCGGCCCCCCCCCGCCGCCCTGCCGTGCCCTCTCTCTTCTGCAGCAAAACTTTGGTGCCGCGCTGCGCTGCGCCCACTTCCTGGGCGTGGACGGCGTGCTCACCTGCCACCGCAACTCGGCGCCGCTCTCCGCCGTGGTCAGCAAGGCTAGCTCGGGAGCGATGGAGCTGATGCCGGTGCACTCCACCAAGTGAGGGGTCTTGTCTAGGGCTTGCACCGTGTGGGTGATGAGTTCTGCCATGTAGGGCGGGATGAAGCGTGCGCTGTGGGGTTGTGAGCTCTTGCGCTCACCCAAGTGAGGGGCCTCCCCCTCCTGTCTGGGGCTTGTGCTGCGCTGGGATTTAGTACTGTCGTGCACTGCTTCTCTACGGGATGAAGCTGGGCTCTGGGGCTGCGGGGCTGCTGCCGGTGCACTCCACCACCAAGTGAGTAGTGGGCTGGGGCGGGCTCAGCCAGGAGTGGGCGGGGACTGCCCGCCTGCCTGCCCGCCAACCCGCCTGCTTTGCATCTTTGCTGCTGCAAGGGCGGCACCCGCTGCCCTGCCCCCGTATCCACGTCACCGCAGCCATCAAGCCATTTGTGCCGGCCCCCTCCCAATGGCTGGGACATGACTTTACGCTGCGCATGTGCTGTGCAGCAAACCCCTCTATTCTAGTCGTTACAGCTTTTCGCATCCCTGAAAGAGGATTCAACTTCAGGACGAACCCGTCAGCGCCGCTGTCTGTCTGGCGGCGCTCTCTGCCCTGAGCCGCCGGTCCTGTTGTGTGGCGCATATCATGCCCACCCACCCCCTTGTAGCAGCCTCCCCTTTGTCCTCTTCCCTCCTCTCTCTCCTCTCCCTCCTCTCTTTTCTCCTCCCCCCTCTCCCTCCTCCCCGGACCCGCCCGGCGTTGCGAGCCGCCTGCCTGTCTTTCCATTGCGCCGCACACTCGCCCACTCCACTCAAGGCGCCCCCTGGCCCCCCTCTCGCTCCATCATCCCAGAGCGTGTGTTCCCAGCCCCTCCCTCCTCTTCCGCCCTGCCCCGGCATATTGTACCTCTCTGCCCCACCCCTGCATCATCCCAGGACATGTGTTGCGGGCCCCCGCCCTCCTCTCCTGCCTGGCCAGCCCAACCACCCTGTACCTCTCTGCCCCACCCTGCACCATGTGTGCAGAGGCATGCCTGGGGCGCTGGCCGACGCGTGCACGCCTTGGTCCAATCTCGCCTGCCCCCTTTGGTTGCACTTCACCTGTTGTGCTGCCTTTTGTTACACTGCCCCTCCTTTACCTCACTTCTTATACTGCCCTTGCCGTGCTGCCTGCAGGAGCTTGCCGCAGACGCTGGCCGCCTCGGGCCAGTTTTGCCTCCTCCTTACTTTTCCTTCACTCCACACTCAAGTTGCTCTTGCTACGCTGCCCTTGCTGTGCTGCGTGCAGGAGCCTGCCGCAGACGCTGGCCGACGCGCGCGCGCGCGGCTGGCAGGTGCTGGGCGCGGCATCCGAGCAGGGCGCCGTCGGCGCGTCTTCTTTTGTGCTGCGCCAGCCCGCCATTCTGGTGATGGGAAACGAGGGGTATGGGCTGCGCACCACTGTGAGGCGGCTGTGCGACGCGATGCTGCAGGTGGGGAGTGTGTGGCGGTGGCGAGGGCGGGACAGGGGGCGCCCAGGGGAGGCGGGGAGGTGGGGAGAAGGGGCTGGGGTGTGTCCCACGCTAGTGGGTGGTTTGGTTATGAAGGGAGAGGAGTGAACTCGAGCGGCTGCTGGAAGGAGCAGGGGCAGCGCGGGGAGGAGGGTGCGCAAGCCAGGGGCGGGAGAAGGCGCAGGGAGGGGAGCGGGCACACGACGCCGCAGGAGGCGGGCGAGGTGCCAACAGTGCGGCTGCTCGGAAGGGTTGAGAGCAGGGGCCTGCCTTGAACAAGGCTGTCAGCAGCAGGTGGGCCGCCCCGTGGCGAGCGGCCGCAGCTCTTTCCTTCCACAGATGTCATCCCACCTGGCGCCACCCTGGCACCCCTTCTGCCCCCTGTCACAGATCGACAGCGGCAGCCCCTCGGGCCGGCCCGGGACCAGCCTGGTGGACAGCCTGAATGTCAGCGTGGCAACAGGCATCCTGCTGCACCGCCTGATCACGGCGCAGGAGGCAGGCGGCTCCCCCAAAACGGCATCGGTGCTTGCTGAGGCGGCGGCGCCCGCGGCGGCGGCGGCGCCAGTGGAGTAAGCCCGCTCCAGCTGTGTCTTGTGTGTCCCCTGCCGTATGCATGCGCTCTTCGTCGATCTGTAAAGTCTACTCCACGAACTTACTCTGGATGACTGATAGGCTGGAAAGAAGGGCCCTTGCAAGTACCGTTTCTGCCCCTTTGCTGTCCCCACTTGTCACCAACTCCTGTCATCTCTTCTAATGGGCCCTAGACCTTCCCTGCCAATGGCTGATGCTTTGTGCCAAGTTGTTTCATAGAGTGGCCTTCGAGGCAGCTTCTGGACCTCGGCGAGCCAGTCCCGCAGGCTCCCGGGCCCGACTAAGCCCCAGGTTGGCAACGGGGCTACCGCTGGGGCTGTCCAAGGCTGCACAGGCCTCCTGGGCGCTCTCGCAGCACAACCCTCCCACGCGGGTGACCCACCCCGCCCCTCACTGCCTCCCCCTTCAGCAGCGCCAGGACGTGCGAGCAGCGAGATGGAGCTTTTGATGCTAGTCGACGGGCCTGAGACGCCCAGGCGGCAAACTGGCGGAAGCAGCGAGTCTGCGCTCGCCGTCAGCGTCGGCGCCCGCCCCGCCCGCCCCGACAGCCCCGACCTGCTGCCCGGCAGCCCCAGCAGCCTCCGCAGCCCCTTCTGGCCTGCCCAGCAGGCTGCTCTCGCCCGCCCTGCGAGCCCCGGCAGCCGCCCCAGCAGCGCGCTGGCCCAGGCGCGGCAGCCCTGCCTGACCCACGGCGGTGGCAGCCGCCCGGGAAGCGCCTTGGCGCGCCAACACTCCGGCTCCTCACCCAAGCGCGTCACCTTTGCCGACCCGCCTCCCGCCCTCCACCACGTCCCCACCAGCGGCGCTGCCTCTTTCGGCGCGGCAGCACCCAGCTCTGGGGTCAAGGGCAGCGGCCCCACGGGCATGCCCAACGGATGCCTCAGCCCGCTGCGCCGCATCGCTGCAGCAAGCTCTCTCTCGGCGGCAGACCACAGCCTGACGCACATCCCATCGGTGGACTCGCCCCGCCGCTCCTTGTCGCACCTGGCCGCCTCGCCGCTGTGCCGCCGCTGGCCCTCAAACGAGGTAGGCTGGCCGCAGGGCGCCCTTGGGGGGAGGGTGGTTGATCTGGTGTTGTGGTGGTAGTATCGCTGGGTGGGTGGGCAAGGGAGTGGGGTTTGCGGGCGCCACTTGAACATACCCTACCCCACCGCGGCGAAGGTACCTCTCGGGGGCGCTGGTCGTGGGCAGTGGGCAGTGGGAGCGCAGGTGCTAGCTGGGACCCTTTCTGCTCTACGGCGAGCTTTTGCTGGCTGCTGCGCCCGCCTCCCCGCTTCCGCCCACACGCTCCCTCTATGATTTCTTCATGTCTGCAGCGGGAGCCGGCGCTCAGTAGTCGTCTCCCTGGCATGCCTCTCTGCCTCCCTCCCCACCTCTCCGCTCCCTTCAACTCCCACTGGCGTCCCCACCTCCATCTTGCTGCATGTGATTATCTTACCCCGCCCTGTGCCTTCCCCTCTCCCCCCTGCTTCCGCAGGCGCTGTGCAAGTCGGATGAAGAGATCTCGGCGCAAGTGGACATGAGCGACCTGCCCCCCGGGGTGCACACCCCTCGCAGCGCCGGCGTCCCGCTGGCCCGCGCCCTCTTCAGCCTGCTGCCCGGCTCAGCCGACGGGCAGGGTCACGGGTTGCAGGCAGCAGCCGAGCAGGCCGAGGGGCAGCAGGGGCGGCAGCAGGAGGCAGAGGCAGGCAAGCGTGCGACCCCCGAGCCTGGGGGTGCGCCGCAGCCGGCGCAGCCGCCGGCCTCGCTGGCCTCCCGCCTGGCCTGCCTGCTGGCCCGCCTGCTGTCGGCTGCCGCCACCAGCGGCAGCAGCATTGCTGAGCTGGCAGCAGACAGCAGCGGCGCCCCGCTGGCGCTGGGCAGCGGCAGCAGGAGCAGTTCCATGCTCAGCCTGGCCAGCGCGCACAGCAGCACCAGCGAGCTGTTCAGCGCGTGCAGCGACCTGGATGAGCTCGAGTGGGCGAGCATGCACAGCCAGCTGGCGGGCCTGCGGGCGTGAATGGGCGCGGCAGGTGCTGCGGACCATCGCAGCTGCAGTTGTTTGCAGCTGCCCGCTGCCGCCCGCCGCGGCGCTGCTCGCCTCCACAAGTGCTCGTGCCAGCACCTGCACCCTGTTGCACCGGCAGGCTGGCCCAGCCAGCCCCGCCATTGTTTCCTGCCAATAGGCAGCCGCCCTCATGGCTAGCGTCGACCCCCGGCGGGCACCCTCGCACTCTGGCCTGCTCCGGGGCCTCCCCCCCCCCCACATGTCTCAGATGCGTGCTTTCAATTTCAGCCGGAGTCCAAGCTACACTTGTGTGTTGCGATGCGTGCTTGTCATTAGCACTGCCCCCCCAGCGCGCTGCCCCGCGGCAGCGCCCCGTCTCCGTTGCTTCCCACCACTCACTTCCCTCGGTGTGCGTGCCTGCGTGCACTGCCGCCTGCGTGCCATCCTGCCAAGCCTCCCGATGCCCCAAGCCATCCTTGCCTCAACAAACATATGACAGATTTGCTACCGAGGCCCTTGCACCGCCCACTTCTCTCGTGCAATCCCTTCCCCCTGCTGTCCCTAGCAGACTGCGCGCTCAACCACCCCATGCCGCCCCTCTCCCGTCGCCCCTTCTCCCCACTTTTCATGTGACTTATCGTGCGCCCGCCCCTGCCCACTCATCCTTGTGCGAAACCCTCGCCACCTCCTTGTGAGGCGCACCGTTGCCGTGTGACCCTCCGCCCTGCCCCTGAGGCCACCCTCCCCGCCTCCCGTGCACACAACGCACATCTGCAAGCACTGGGTTGACCACTCGCCCGCTCAGAGAACCACTCAACCGATCATGCACCCCCTCACCCACACCCACCCACCCTCGCCCATCAACCATGCAATCCCTCCTCGGCCCATCCATCCTCACCCACTCACCCGCCCGTTCACCAACCACGCGCCCACTCACCCTCACTCCCCCCCTCCACCCGCGCTGTATCCACTTGACCACCCACCCACCCCACCCCACCCACCCGCCACCCCACCCCACCCACCCATCATCCCACTCACACACACCTGCCCACCCACACACCTGCCCACCCACACTCAAGCTCGCCCATCCTGAGTACCCGCCGTGCCTGCCCCTCCTACCGTACAGGGCCTGCGTACCTGCCTTCTCTCCTGAACCCTCTCCCCCCTGTTTGGTCGCTGTTATGCCAGGACCCTCTCCTGTGCTCCCTTCTAGCATCCCCCGCTCCTGTGCCCCCCTTGCTCTGCTGTTTCCAGCGTGTGTTGCCTCATGCACCCCACTCTCTCGCTTGTTGTTCCCTTGTTTCTGGGTCTTTTGTGGCCCGCTCTTGTGCCCTTTGCTCATGCACCCCGTTTTGCTGTTCCAAGGGGTCTGCTCCCCCACTCATGTGCCCCTATTTCAAGTGCCCAGCTGTCTCATGTGCTTTAGCCTGTGCGTACTTGTGCTCTCCAACCATGATACTTTGCTGGGCGTAGGCGCCCCCTGTGTTTCAGGCATGCTCTCTGTGGCATCCTCCCACAAAACACAGATCCTTTCTGGCACCCTCCCACACCACGTGCCCGAGCTCGAGCGCCCTCTCTTGTGTCGCTCTGTACATACACGCCCTGCTCCACCCCGCACTTGAGCTCACTCACCCCCAGGGGGACCGAGCCCCTCCGCCTGCTCCCTGTTTACGCTTTTCATCCTCGCGTACGCCAACGCTTGCAGCGCCCCCTTGCATGTTGATCCTCGCGCATGCCAACGCTTGCAGCGCCCCCTTACGTTTTCTCCCCACCATGCCTTTAATCAAGCTTGCTCTCCCAGGCCCTCGTGGGCTCGCACACCGATTCATGCGCCCTGCTGCGCCCCCTGCCTGTCGCCCCTGCTGCGCTACGCTGGCTCGTGCCCACGCTAGCGCGCAGTGGGCTGTGCAACTTGTGGCTGTTGCTCCCGTTGCCCATGCAATTGTAATGGGGTCACATGTTCATCTCAAAGACCAGAGACCAGTAACGAAAGACAAGTAAAGAAAGTGAAATGATGACGGACAGATGTGCTGGCATTGGGAGGGGGAAGAGGTGCAAGTGAGACGCACGGAAGGCGGGCAGGCAGCAGGAAGAGGACGCAGCAGCGTGCCAATACAGGCGCAGTGTGCTAGACCAGGCCGGTTGCAACCTACACCATGTCGTCTCCATTGCCACTCTGTGCACCCTCCTGCTGACCGTCCGGCTGCCCGTCTGTCCGCCAGGAGGCAGCAAAGGGCGACTTGAGCAGCACCTGCAGCAGCTGGCCTGACGCCACCTCCACTGGCTGCCCGCCCTGCCCTGGTGGCGGCACCTCAGCGGCCGCCTCCAGTCCCCCCGCCTCTGCAGCTGCAGCCGCCCCAGCCGGGCCCGCTGACGAATCGCCTCCCGCCTGCTGTGCCGCCTGCTGTGCCTGCTGTGCCGCCTGCCCCCCGTCTAGCATTTCCTCAATCTGCCGCCGCCGCGTGCTGCGCCTCCTCTGTGTGCTGCGCCTCCTCTGCGTGCTGCGCCTCCGCCTCAGCGTGCGCAGCGTGCCAGGAGCCGTGCCAGGCCCCGGGCGCCGGTACCCCCTCGCCTTCCTGCTCAGACTCCAGCAGGGGCTGCCTCAGAGCGCCCGAACTCTGCCGGTACACATCCCCCAGCTTTGCCCGCAGGCTGCGGGAGGAGGAGGTGCGCCGGGGCACAGGCGGCTTGTCCCGAGCCAGCGCCAGAGCAGCCTGGGAGCTGCCGCTGCCGCCGCTCAGCTGGGGGGCGCTGGAGCCGGCGGCGGGGGCTGCTTCCAGTGCTGCCTCCCGTGCCTCCCTCGCCGCCTCGCGTGCTGCTCCGGCTGCTGCCGTTTTGGCGGGAGAGGCCAGGGAAGAAGCCAGCAGCTGCGGCTGTTTGGTGGGGGAGCTGCCGCCGGCGGCGGTGGCGCGCCGCGCCGCCACCAGCGCAGACGTGGCGGCGGCAGCGGCGACGGCACGCGGGCTGTGTGCAGTGGCGCCAACCGAGGTCACAGCAGCAGCAGCAGCTGCTGCCCCCACGCTGGCAGCTATCGTGTCGAGCTCTGCCACTGAACGGCTGGCGGCGGCCCGCTCGGGGGCGGTGACAATGAGGCTGCGGGTGAGGAAGCCTCGGAGGTTGGCGGGCAGCTGCTGCAGGGAGTTGAGGGTGCTGGTCTTGACGGTCTGGAGGTTGTCCACGTCTGCGGGAGGGAGGGCGGGCAGAGGGAGGGGTTGGGGCGTGTGGGCTGCTGGCAGCGCAGCGGCACTGCGCAGCCGGGAGTCGTGCTGCCGGCGGAGCGACACATTGCGCCAGCTCGTACCTCGCACCTCCCCACCCCATCCCATGGGGGGGGCGGAGCTTCCCCCGTGCAATGCTGACTTCCACTCACACTGGTCGGTTTCATCCACAATCTCCTGCTGCAGCAGCTCCTCCAGCACATCCTCAATCGTGATGACGCCCACAACCTGCGGCAGTACAGGTGGCGGTACAGGATTGGGGCGGTGCAGTACATGCAGCGGTGGGTGTGTGAGCCCCGTGCTGCAGCAGCTCCAGCGACCCATCCCTAAGCTTGATGACACCCACAACCTGTGGCGGTACAGGTGGCGGTGCACGGTTGAGGCAGTGAGGAGTGAGGCAGGGCGGTACATGCAGCGGTGGGTGTGGGGTGTCAGGCTGCAACGGCTCCTCCGGCACAGCCCCATCCGTGATGATGCCCACTACAGTGAGCGAAGAGATGGGAACGGAGAAAGTGTGGGGAGTTCTGGGAGGACAGCAGGAACAGGACACAAGGCAGGCATGCTTAGGCGTGCAGCCTGCAGGAGCATGTGCAGGTGACCCCCCGCAGCGCTGCCCCCGGACTGCGCCAGGCAGGGCCATGTGACAGCCAGGCAGCGCATGCGTAGGGCAAGGGCTGGAGCTGGAGTGCTGTTCAGGCCGCTTCCACCCATGGCCACCTCCTCTCCTGGAGCCCATCCCTGTGCACACCCCCCCCGCCCCGCACCTCCACCCGCCCCGTCTCCCCGCGCTGCGTCAGGCAGGCCATGTGGGAGCGCCCGTAGCGGAACACCTTGAGCACGTCGTACAGCATGGTGCCGGAGCTGCACAGCGGGCACAGCAGGGGCACAGCGGGCACAGCGGGGACAGGGAGGTGAGAGCAGCCGGTGGTGCCGGAGCAGCACAGCGGGCGGGCACAGCGGGCGCAGCGGGCACAGGGAAGCCGGAGCTACCGGTGGGAGGTGGCGAGGTGAGGCGTGCGTGTTGTGGGCGCTGCCGGCGGTGCAGGAACGGGCGGTGCGCCGGTGGCGCCAGCTCTGCTACGTTCGGTGTCGCAGCTTAAAACCAGAATGCCTGGCGTCCCCAAACCAAGCACTTGCCTGCGGTGCGCCTGCACCAGGTGCGCCCTGCAACCCCACCCAGTGTACAGTGGTCCACCCCTTCTGCCGCGTCACGGCTGACCGCTCTTGCAGGCGCCAAATAAACCTCTTCACACACACACCCCCACCCCACGCCCTTCTGCCCCTCCCACGCCTTCCCGCCCCGCGCTCGCCCCCCGCCCATACATACTTCACCCTCCTGGACCTTACCTCATGAAGGGCAGCTCCCGCAGGCGCAGGTCACGAATCTTGACACCAGCGTCCTCGTCCACCAGCAGCAGCTCTTTCACCAGCACCAGGCCCACGATGTTCTGTGGTCACAAGGGGTGGCTCGTGCCCACTCAGATACTCGGCCCTGGGGCCTCTATGCCATGATTGCTTGTTTGTTCCTTCATTACTGTTCCAGCAGCCCTCCACACCCGGCCGCCCTGCATGCATGCCACCTCCTCCCTCGCACCCACCCCCGCCCCTCACCCACCTGCTAACACCTCATTGGACTACCTCCGATCAATGGCAGCAGCACGGCACGGCAGCAACCCCCACAGCAAACGCCCCAGCAGCAGCATGGCACGGCAGCAAGCCACACACAAAAACGGCCCCACCTGCTTGTTGCTCCCCTCGTACACCGGCAGCCGGCTGTGCCCGCGCTCCAGGATTGCCAGCAGCAGCTCGTCGTTGATCTCAGCCTCCGAGGAAATCATAAACACCTGGCAGGCAGCAAAGCGATGTTGGAGGGGGAACAAGAGGGTACGTCAGGGAAGGGGCGGGTAGGCACCTGGGCAAGCAGCAGCTCAGAGGGAAAGGCAGGGGGAGGCGGACAGGGAGGAAGGGATGGGGAGGGAGAGAGGCAGAGCAGAGTCGGGAGGAGAAGAACGGAGCGCAGCGCAGCACCCACCTTGCCAATGGGCGTCATCGCGGACTCAGCAGTCTTGCTGGCCATGTCGAGCGCGCCTTGGATGACCTGGCGCCAGGCGGGCGGGTGGGAGCAGCAGGAGGGGGGTAGGAAGCAGGGAGAACAGTTGAGAAGGGAAGGGGTGGGGCACGACCGGAGCGGGCAACGGGACACGGTGCCCAGGAGGTGGCGGCAGGCAAGCGGACAAGGGACGGCAAGTGCAGGCAGCAGCCCCATCGCCACGGCAAGCAGAACGGTGCATTGTGATTGGCAGTGCTGTGCCAGCTGGCACGGCGGGAGGGGATGCACAGCCGCTGCTGCATCCCACCTGCGCTTCGTCTGCGGTCAGCGTCGACTGCTCCCCATCCTCCTGCGCCCACACAGAGGTAAGGGACAGGAGGGCCAGCAGCGAGTCTGGATAGGCAAAGCCTCTTGTGTGTTGACTGACGCTTGCGCGCGTTGCCCTACCAGCCTGAATGTCCGCAGGTTTGCGTGCGTGGGCATCCGTGCCTTGAGCTGCCACCACCCACACACCACCACCACCACCACCACCATTACAGCACCCCCAGACCTGAAACACTCACATAATACTGCCACCTCTGCAAGCATAGACACCCATGCCTTGAGCTCACGGCGCCCCCGCCTGCACCACGGCGTGCTGTCGTACCCAGACCCCTCTGCCCGCTTTGACTCCCACCCACCGCCGGCTCTGCGTGCATGGAGACCAGCGCCTTGAGCGCATGCGCCCCGCCCTGCCCCCACACCAAGGTTTGCTGTTGCAGCCCGCCCTTTTGCCTGCTTCGACTCCCACCCACCGCCGGTCCCACCCACCGCCGGCTCTGCGTGCATGGAGACGAGCGCCTTGAGCTCACGCCGCTTGAACAGCGCGCTCTCCTCCCCCAGAATCCAGTCCAGCAGCTTGCCTGCACCACAAAAGGGCAGGCAGCCGGACACACAGGGCAGCAAGGGTCGGGCTGGAAAGGTTCGAAGGTTGCAACTGCGCCGCACCTTCCCCACAACCCAGCCCAGCATCTTGCCTGAGGTTGGGCACCCTGGAAGGGTTTACCAGGGGGCTGTGCTCGATGGGCCGGGTGATGCCAGCGGTAGGGAGCAGCACGAGGCAGCGCACACACAGGGGCCAACCGACCCTGACAAGACGTCTGCTTGTGAAGAACACAGCTTTGAGTGTATTGTGAGTAACAGTCTAGGTGCTCTCACCGATGGGCCATGTGATGCCGGCGGTGAGGAGCATGAGGAAGCGGACAAACCAAGACAGGTAGGCACCCACCTGCGAGGCAGGAAAGCAGACATTGTAAAGGGGTCAAGACGCAAATTTTGTGAGGTGTACATGCATAGCTGGGCAGGGCTGGGCAGGGCTGGGCAGGGCGGGGCGGGGCAGAGGAGGGCAGGGCGGGGCAGGGCGGCAGGGAAGCAGGGGCGGTTGCGTGGCGGCAGCTCTCCAGGCAGCACTCGCGCCGGGCGGCATAGGGCGTGCCTGCAGGCCGTAGCGCTTGCACACCGCCTGTGGCACGATCTCGCCGAAAATCAGGATGGCCGACACTGAGAGAGGGGGAGAGGGAGGGGGGCAAGGGAGGATCGGGTTGTTTGGCACTCCCCACACACTCCTTGTGCAAATTGGGACTCCCACTGCAGGTTGGGGACAGAGCACCAGGCAAACAGCAGCACAAGGGGCCACCAAACAACAGGACGGCGGCCACAGCGTTCAGCAGGCAGCCCTGAAGGAGAGGCCAGGCCCCCACCCACCCACCCACCCACCACCCAGCTGCCCCGCCTTGCTGGCAGCATCGCACTGATCCAACAGCAGGGCGGAACTGCCACAGGGTTTGACAAGCGCCTCCACACCCCCAGCGCTGATCTGGAGAAGCCAAGTTGACAGGAGTACCAGGGGCTCACCAGACAGCAAGCGTACAAGCGGCTCACTTGACGGCCTAGTACAAGCAGCTCACCAGACAGCAGTGCAAGGGTCTCACCAGACAGCAGTACAAGCGGCTCACCAGACAGCAGTATGGCGGCCACGGGGTTGAGCAGCCTGTCCAGGAAGAGGGGCAGCGCCTCCATGGCGCCAGCGTTGCACAGCAGCAGCGTGGCCAGCAGGTAGTGCGGGCGCGCCAGCACCTGCCAAGTAAGCAGAGTGCGGGGGAGGCGGGGTGCAGAGTGGGGGCGCCGCGTGCACGTAATGCAGGCGCATGGGCGACTCCAGCTGTACGTGCTACCACACAGGGGGCGTCCCGTGCTTTGCTGTGTGCACACAACGCACAGGGGCGGCTGGTGTTTGCATCATGCCCTTGCTTCACACAGGGAAGCTTGTGCTTGCTGGTTAGGCCACACTTGCCTCGTACGCTGCACACTTACTCTGCGCCGTTCCCAGGGGAGGAAGCAAGGGGCAGCCTTGTGCAACAAACAGCGGTGGCTCGTGCTCGCATCGGCATGCTACACATGTAAGCTGTACCCTTCTTCTGTGCCTTCCCCTCAGATATTGGAAGCACTTAGGCAGCACTCACCGGCTCGACCCGCTCCACGAGCCACACCTCCCTCGGTGTGCCGCTGCGCTTGATCACCTCCAGGTCCACCCTGCACCCACACATAGGAAAGGGCGCACCCCAGGCATGATGACTGGACTTGGTGAGACATTTGACTGAGCAACACGGCGATGGCGTTGCCACAATGTGGGCTGGAGTGGGCACCACGACGTGCGCCCTAGCCGGCCACCCAGCTACAAGCAGCCAGCGGGTGAGGTGTTGGGAGGGGCCAGCGGGTCGGAGGAGACGGATCAATTGTGGTTCAAGGTGCGCGTGTGCCGCAGGGCAGGGGGGCGTGTGAGTGGTCGCGGCTCTGCTGGCCAAGGGTGCCCGGCCAGAAGGTGGGGTGGATACAACAGGCTGCTCCTCGGGTGCAGGCTGCAGCGGGCCCACGCCCGGACGTGGATGGCTGGCAGGAGCGCGGTGTCGAGATGCACCGCCCCGCTGGCTGTCCGCCGCTTGCCGCCTCCCCATCTGTGCCCGCCCGCCCGCCCGCTCTCCTGCCTGCCCGCCCGCCCACCTGCTCTCCTGCCTGCCCGCCCGCCCGCCTGCTCTCCTGCCCCCCCGCCCGCCCGCCCGCCTCACTTGTCCAGAGACAGCAGGCCCAGCGTCAGCCCTGCCATCATGCCCGCAAAGATGACCAGGAACACGGAGGTGACGACAAAGATGACTTTCATCTCAGGCGTGAGCCCCTCCTCTGCCCGCAGTAGTGCTGCAGCAGCCGCTGCAGCGCCGCCATCCCCGCCGCCGCCGCCACCGCCACCGCCAGAGCCGCTGAGCAGCTGCGCCTGGCACTGCGCCAGCCGCGCGTGGAGCGCGTCAATACTATCCAGCGGGCCCAGCGCCTCGACCAAGCCCCGCATGGCGATCGCCGAGACGAGACCCTCTCAAAGGCGGAGGAGACTAGAAGGGTTTCAGAAGTCCCAAGTGTGAAGGAGAGTGGAAGGAACTAGAGACGCGATCGGCGCAATCACATCCCAACCCGGCTGTGGCCAATTGGGCGGGGCGCTGCCTACCGCCGGCACAGCGTGCTGGCTGCCGCCACCGCCGCTTGTGCCCCGGTGTGCGTCAGTGGGTGGTGCTGATAGTGTACAATCCCTAACAATGAGGTCTTTAGCCCCAGGCATTTTGCCTGCTGTTTATGGGGTGGCACATGCTGCAGCAGACCTTGCGCCCCTCTTGACGTGCACTCTCACGTGATGGGGTTTGGCCGCGGTTGGGCGACCACCCCAGACAGTGTACTGTCTACAGAGGCTTGACTTATGCTCAGCGCACAAATCACAGCTGAAACTAGCTCAGTGCAGCCTTTAGTGTACGATCTGGAAATCAAAACGACAGCGAGGCGGCATGCAAGGCCCAAATGCAGCGCCGGCGCTCTGTTGCGCCTGTTGAGCAGCTGCACACCGGCACACAACCTTGGTCATGTACCCGGGAGGGGCAAGTCCTGGAAATGTGGTCTCTCAATCCGGCGAGCAGCAAACACAGCAGGCCCAGCACTTCTAGCTGGGAATTGGCCTGGCCTAGCGCATAGGAGAAAGCACCAGTTGCATGCATGCGCTGGTTGGGCGTAGTAGTTCATCACTGCCTTGCCAATGCTTATGGCTGCGCTGCTGCTTGCCCTTTGCTGTTCCCCGTTTCTCACACCCGTTGCTGCCACACGCCACATGCAGGTGCTGAGACGGGCATCACAGCCACTTAGGTTGGCGGTGTAGGAGCCTGGCCCTAGGCCTCCCCGTCACCCGAGGCCTCCCCGTCACCCGAGGCCTCCCCGTCACCCGAGGCCTCCCCGTCACCCGAGCCAAGCAACCCACCAACTCGGTCCATTGCACATAACAATTAAAATGTGCTTCCCTCCTGTATTAACCATGTAGCCCCCTTTGCTGTTCCACACACATTCCCCCCGTGCTCCCCATTAGCACAGTTCATCAGTTTACTTAATATTATAATTACTTTGTTGGAAGGTGAGGGTCAGGGACGGTTATGAACTGAGCAAATGAACGTCTGAGCAAATGAATTGGCAAAGTAGAAAAGTAGCGACGATGGTGCGAAGCTGGGGGTGCATCAACCTAGCTGTGGCAATCACGGGTTCAAGAAAGGTTGTGACGGGAGTGGGAGGTGAATTGTTGTGTCACATTAGCAAAAGCATGAGCTCACATGAATCAATACCAAGCGCTCACTTTTTGAAAACCAACATCAAGTTTGGGTCGACTTTTCTTGATCCCCAACGGGGCCAGCCAGTGGGTATCACTTGGAGCTGGTTGGGTGGGGCATTGAAGGCATACGAAAAGGGCTTTAAAAAAGCCACCTGGTCACCCATGCCCAACATGGATACTAGAAAAGGGAAGCCCAATTGCTCGCGCATTGAATACACAACAACATGGTTGGCCCACGAGCAACTCAGCACAGCGGCACAAGGCGCAATGTGACGCCATACAACCAACGCTGAGTCAAGCATGCCCGTCTTATGCATTGGGTACCCCAACGAGGCCTGCCGCTCAAACTCTCGGATGATGTCGGTGTAATCGCGGCCTGCCACAGCGGCACGGTGTTGGGGCGTGCTTTGGTGATACCGTAATCGAGTCCAGTTCTCATAAAATTCGACGCTCACGTCGCGGCCGGACACCGGGTGGGGCGCCGTGACCAGCGCGGGGGGCGATGCCCACCTCTGGGCGGGCGCAACACTGACATTGCTGCCAACACCCGCGCCGGCATCTGGCAACCCTGCTGCGTCCACAAGGCGCAACACCGCGGTGATGTTGGGCGGGAATGTCACCTTGGCGTCCAAGTAAAGTGCCACGCGGGCGGACGGGAAGAGGCGGGGCCCCAGTGTTTTGAGGAGGTGGGCGCTGCGTGCCGTGGAGTGGGAGAACAACGCAGCCTCGGTAGGCACCACCTCCCACAATCCGTAGAAAGAGGAATTGGCGCCGCCGGCGGCTGCAACCCTAGCGCCATTGCCAGGTGTTCGGGTGAGTCTGAGCTGCGCCGCCACCTTTTGGTCCACCAAGGCTAGGAGGCAAATGCGCATGCCGGACGGCGGCATGGGCATGACCACGTGTGCCGTGCTGGCAGGAAGGTCGTAGCTGAAAGACACGGTGTATACGACATGACTGCATCCGGCGATGCGGGCATGCAGCGCAGCCAACCATGCCTGCGAGGGCGGGTCCAAGAAGCCGCAACGCATGCGGGGCACCTCCGCAAGGATCTCGGTTGTTGCTCCACGTGGGTGCTCACCGGTGGCTCCTTCCTCCCCGCGCCCGTCATTGTGGACATCGCCCAATAAGCGCGCAAGGGTCTCGTTCTCGTATGCCTCCGACACGCAGCCTGAGAATGGGTGCCAGTTTGGGACGCCAGCGCAGTCGGGAGGGTCGGCTGATGCAAACTCGAATGATGGGCACGAGGCGGTAAGGTTGTGGGGAAGTGGTGGGAGGGCCCACACCCGAGGCGATGGGGGTCTGGCGGGGGGGAAGGGAGGAGCTGGTGGCGAGGGAGCCCGCAGTAGGCGTTGCTCGCGAGATGCATGGCCGATCAGCTCATGCCGGCCGGCGTAAATAGTGGCTAAGAGCACTAAAACCAAGGAGGCCGCCATGGCTGCCTGAGCAAAGCTTGGGCCTGGGGTGACCGCAGTCATTGTGTAGCAGTCGTAGGCAGGCAACCTGTAATAAGGAGTGGGAAAAAACATTGTTGGGTATCCTTAATGCATGCACATAGAGCACGCCTGCTCAGATGGAACAAGCTCACGCTCTAGCCAAGCATGCACGTGCAAGGACGATGCTGCCCGAAACAGATATGCGAGTGAGAGCATTGAAGGGCTGCCACATGTGGTTGAGCAGGTATGGACCACCGCAGTTGCGGCAGGGCTCGGGTTCAGCTGCACGGTGGCCATGCAGCTGCAGGGCTGCATGCGTGTGCATGGAGGCATGCCTCCATTGCGCAATGGACAATGAGGTGTGCACCCACCGGCGGTTGGCTTGTGTGGATCAATGGGGGGTGGTTTAAAGGCTGCGCAGGAAGTGGCTGCCCAACCAGCTTTGCATGTATGCGGCTCCTGCACGCATCGGGGGATAAGGCACTAAACATGCACTTGTCAAGCGGTGCAGTCCGTCTGCATGGCAGCTAAGTATGCAATCCCTCCCACGCCTCCGTAGCAGCGGCACATGCAGGGCTGCACAATCCGCTCCACAGCCTCCCCGCATCACATCGTAGGAGGGGAAGCAGTGATTGGCAGCTCGGCCCCGCCTTGCAGAGCCACACCCACACGCACGTGCCGAAGAGGCCAGCACACCCAGACGTGCCCACTTTGCGTGGCAGGCCACAGCACCTTGCCTTTGCTGCCCAGCCCCCGCCCACGGCCCTCCACAACAAACCACAGAAAACGCGTGCGCCGCGACGCTTCCTTGTTTTGCCCACTAATAAATACAACAAAACTGCACCGTGTGCTGCAAGAACGCCTTGGGCCCCTCCCAAACGCAGTGTACCTTACAACTGCGTCTGAACCGATGTCAAATTTGTTTTTAAAGGCCAGGAGAAGACTTGCCAACGACGCGCTCCGCCAATGACAGCAAGTTCAACCAGCCTGCAGCTTGCAGAGGGCAGCAGCGCGGCTGCGTGCCGGCTTGTCCGCGCTGGTAAGCGCAGTTGGAGCGGTATGTCCTGCAAGCATGGAAGCGGTGCTTCACAGGTCAGGGCCACTTCGAGGCGTCACATGTGCACCGGTGCATAACGCCTTCCTTTCGCCGGCTTGCTTGCCTCCCCAGCTGCCAGTGGCTAGAACTGCACCGCGGACCGCAGCGCTGGCCCCTGCTGCCTGCTCGGACGGACAAGTGGACTCCGCTCAGAGGAGTAGGACTACGCCAGCTGAAACATCACCACGCGTCACTCGGAGTCTATTTTCATAGCTATTGCCCGTAACCGAGGTATGTGTGTCCTAACATGGTGAGCTGTCGGTGCGTGACGTGGCATAAATTTGTCTGCGTCGGTCCCAGGAGCCCAAACCGCGTTCTATGGCAGCTGTTCGAAGCCTCACTCACCCCCAGGTGCAGTGTATGTTAGTTCAAGTGCAGCCTCACTCACCCCCAGGTGCAGCTATGGTAGAGGCGCTGCCAAACGGAGATTGCAAGCATGCACGCATGGGGCAGGCGGGCACTCAACGGCACCCGCTGCAGCCCCACCCCGCCATCGCTGTCTGGGGACTTGCCGCTGCCTCAGTGACCCTCTCCACGTGCAGGGACACGGATTGCATGTTGGGGGTGGTTGAAGCAGGTGGCCGCATGCCCGCGTGCCCACAGGCTTGCCAAGGCGCTGCCGCCTGCCGGCCCGCTCCAGGGTGCTGTCGCATGGCGGTGCACCCACCTGTGCCTCTCAACATCCAGTTGTGGAGCACTAGCACGTGATCCCTCACGGTGGTTTCTGTCAGTCATGGAACCAGACCGGCAGCCAAATCAAGACAAGACACTGCACATTGCAGAGGGCACCGCCTGGCACAAAGTTGGTGCAGGCGGTGCTCACCGCCTGGCCCAGTGGGGTTGGCCCCCTCTCCGCAGAGGTTACCCCACGCTGGCTTGCTGCAAGTGTTGATGTCAACATAAGGGTAGTCGCAGCCACCACGGCACGCGAGGGACGACACACACAAAGCCAGGGCTGTTCAGGGCTGCTAAAGTGTAGGTAGCGGCACGATTTCCTCACAAGTCCGCGGCGATGCGTGCACGCAATGACAGGCGCTGGAGCCTGTGCAGAGTCTGCAGCAGACTTTGCACAGCAGCTGCATAGCACAGCAGGGTGAGACGATGTGGTGGCGGTCATGCATTCCCTTTTTGACCACAAGCTGAATTGAGGTGCTGTAGCCGCTCATCCCGCACTCGCCAGGCGGCCTCCAAAGCTCCCGGCCCTGCAGCAGCGCCAGTCCCGTGGCGCCTTGCGCACGCCGGCAGTCCACTTGGACCCATCAGAACGGAACCGTGATGCAGGCGGCAGCAACTGCCACCAGGCTGGCGCAGGGCGCGGCGCAGCTCAAGGCCACTCCTAGCCTGGCTTGCGCGCCTCGGCCCGCTCGTTTCAGCCGCAGCGGTGAGTCGAGTGTAATCGCTTGGTGCGGCCGGCGAGGACAATGCGCTTCTCTTTGAAGGTGCACCGGCCGCCCGCCCACCACCACATACCGCCGCCGCCCGCCACCGCCCGCTCCTCTTCGCTGCTCTTGCTGCAGTGCGCAGCCAGGCGGTGCAGGCACCCACCAAGTCGGACCTGGGCAACGTGAACAATGTGGCCCTGAAGGACGTCCCCCTGCGCTCGCTGTTTCCCGAGGAGCCAGGGCCACCGCGCGCGGTGCGTGCCATGCAGTGCCCAGTGCCTGGCAGGCAGCCTGGCGCAGGCGCCTTGTGTGCTGCCCGCCTGCTAGACAAGCGGCGGCCCAGCAGGTTTGGCGCATGGCCAGCTGGCAGGCGCCGCATCTGGAAGCAGGACGGCAGGGACAGCTTTGACAGCATGCCAGGGACTCTGACGTCAGGAGGGCGACGCCGGCTGGGGTGCACACCCCTCCTCCGCGCCCCCCAGCTGCAGGGGTGCCGCCGCCTCCAGTTGGGTGCTGCGCCCTCCTCACCTCTGCTGCCTGCACGTGCCCCGCCTGCAGGGCGCCCCCAAGCTCAAGGCGGCGATTGTGGGCAGCGGGCTGGCGGGCCTCTCAACCGCTGTCGAGCTGCTGGACCAGGTGGGTGCTGCCCCCTTTCAATCCTGCTGCATTATTGTATCAAACCCTGCCTGCAGGCGTGCGTGCAAGGGTTGTTTGCACGGCACCCTTCCTCGCCTGGCTGCCAGGCCGCCTGTTTGCCCGGCGCAGTCCGCAGCTTGCCGCTGCTGCCCGCCAGGCCGGCCCAGGTGAAGAGCACGAGTGCCTGAACGGGGTGCTCCTCTGCTGCAGGGCTATGAGGTGGACATCTACGAGAGCCGGCCCTGGATTGGCGGCAAGGTGGCCTCCTTCAAAGACAAGGACGGCAACGACATCGAGATGGGCCTGCACGTCTTCTTTGGTGGGTGCTGCCTCTGGAAATGCATGTACGTGGTCACAAGTGCGGGGCGGGCACAGGGCGGCGCCGCCGGGCACCTGAGCCTGCACGCCTTTTTCAGTGGGAGGGTGGGTGAACTGGCTGGGGTGGCAGGTGGAATCGTTCTTAGCTAGTGGGGTGCACACCGAGGACAGCAGCGCAATTGGCTTGGGGCTGCAAACTTTCTTCGTTGGGTGGGTGACTGGCCAGCAGGCGTGCATCTCCATGCACCAACCCCTGACGCTCTTCCCACCCCTTGCCCACCGCAGGCTGCTACTTCAACCTGTTCCGTCTCATGGCCAAGTGCGGGGTGCTGGAGAACCTGCTGCTGAAGGAGCACACGCACACCTTTGTCAACAAGGCAAGCCCCTGCTGCCCCCGCTGGTGTCTTGTGCACGGCTGCTGCTGCTGCTGCTGCTGCTGCTGCTGAAGCTGTCGTTGGCGCTGAAGCTGTCATTGGCGCTCGCTCGTGCCGCATGCCGCACGCATACCCTCACACATGACCGCCTGTCAGCTTGCACGAGCTCGACTCCTGCTTCTGCCCAAGAAACTGCGGGCTGTCCCTCGCATGTGCGCAGAGTTGTGCAAATAACAAGTTACCTGCTTGTCACCATGCAGGGCGGCGACGTGCGCGAGCTGGACTTCCGCTTCTACCTGGGTGACACAAAGATTGGGGCCCCCTTCCACGGCCTGCGCGCCTTCTTCACCACACCGCAGGTGCGGGACGAGGGTGGTGCAGCAACGGGCGGGGGCCGGGCAGTGGGGGCAATGCTGTGTGCCAAGGCAGTGCGCAGCCCGAATCTCCCGCCGTGGCTGCGCCACGGTGCCCCACGCTTGCAGCCGCGCCCACCAAGTGCATTGCACTACCAAGCACGCTGACACTGCTCTCCCTCCCTTCATTTCCGTGTGCCCGCCTGGGCTCCACCCGCTCACACTCCGCCCTGCGTGATCATGTCCTGCAGCTGAGCCTGACTGACAAGGTGGCCAACTCCCTGGCCCTGGGCACCTCCCCCATTGTCCGGTGAGCAGAGTGGTGCCGCCCGGGAGGGTCATTGCCTGCTGCTGTTGCTGGTTGTTTGCCGGTTTGCAGGTTGGTAGAGCTGTCCGCTGTTGGTGCCTGGTGCTGTGGCCTACTGCTGCCTTGGGTGGTCAGCCAGTGTGTGAGCAGCCGTCCAACCCCGTCTGCTTGCTGCCGTGCACAGTGCTGCTGCTGCCGCTTCCAGTGCACCGCCTGCTCCCTCCAGCTCCATTGCCAGCTTGACCCCCCAAGGCTGGCATGCTGCTGACCTGGCACTTGCTCCCACCCCTGCAGCTCCCTGTTTGACCCCGAGGGTGGCATGCGCGACGTGCGCGCCCTGGACAACGTCTCCTTCACAGACTGGTTCAAGAGCCACGGCGGTAGCCAGGCGTCCATCGACCGCATGTGGGATCCCATTGGTGAGTGCATGGGGAGGGGTTGAGTGTGGGTGGGGGAAGGTTCAACGGGTGTTGTGCCTGGACGCGGGCAGCTGATGCACGCTGCACAGCACGACCTGTGCCGACTACCTTTCCCCCTGCCTCCCTGGCACTGCACCGTGCCCGCTGGGCTCCCGTACAACACCACCGCCTCCTCCCGCTGCATGCCCCCGCTTCTCGTTTGTGACGTTTGCCAAAGTCATCTTTCTTCTCTACTTACTCCTCGGTTCACCCTCTGCAGCCTGTGCGCTGGTCTCCTGCACAACACCGACCTCTCCTCCCGCTGCATGCCCTGCCCCGTCCGTGCACCTCCATACTCTGCCTTGCCCACCTGCCCCTCCTTTGTTTGCCCTCTGCCTGCAGCCTACGCGCTAGGTTTCCTGGACTGCAAGGACATCTCCGCCCGCTGCATGCTCTCCATTTTCCAGTTCTTTGCCACCAAGACCGACGCATCCGCGCTGCGCATGCTCAACGGTGGGTGCAGCCGGGGTGCGGGGCGGGGCGGGCGGGGGTGGGGCAGGGCGTGGGAACTGGCTTGCAAGGTCTCTCTCTGCACGTGTGCCTCCCGCGCTCAGCGCCTGCTCTCCGGCCCCTCCCCATATGCAGGCTCCCCCGCTGAGCGGCTGCTGAAGCCCATCAGCGACTACATTGAGGCCAAGGGAGGCCGCATCCACACGCGCTGGGGCTGCCGGTGGGTGCATGGAGGGGCGTGTGGTTGTAGCAGTGTGAGGCAGGGTGGGGCGGGGTGGGGCAGGGTGCGGTGCAGTGCTGTGCGGTGCTGGCTATTGGAGGTTGGTGGATTGGCAGGCAAGAGACGGCCCTGCTGGCAAGTGCAGGACGCCAGGCATGACACAGGCGCGGGGTGCTGCTGCGCAGCGCTGGGCGCGAGATTCTGGCGCTGCCCCCATCCTGCCCAGCGACCTCGCCTTCCACTCGGCTCCCCGCTGCTTGCCATCCGCCTACCCCTCCCGCCACTTGCAGGGAGGTTCAGTATGAGCAGGGGCCCGACGGTCAGACCACTGTGACCGGGCTGAAGCTGACAAAGGCGGGGCAGGAGCAGACGGTGACTGCCGACGTATATGTGGCCGCCCTGGACGTGCCGGGTGCCAAGCGCCTCATCCCGCAGGCAAGTCCCACTTGTTGCTGCTGCTTCTGCTGCTGCTTCTGCTTCTGCTGCTGGCGCTGGCGGCGCTGTATGTGGTGGTCCTGGACGTGCCGGGCGCCAAGCGCCTCATCCTGCAGGCAAGCGCAGCAAGCCATGTTCTGCCTGCTACATTATGTGCTGCTGCTGCTGCTGCTGCTGCTGCTGCTGCATTATACAGTGACTGTGGGCATGCCGGGCGTAAGTGCCTCATTCCGCAGGCAAGCCTGAAGTGTGGTTTGCCAGCCGCCATCGCTGCAGCGCTTCAGCTGCCTGCCGTGTGCTCTGCATGTGCATCTGTCATCAAGTGCACCCACAAGCAGTAGCATGGTCGGTGATTGCGTGCAAACAACAGAACATCTAAGAGTCTGAACCCGCTTGGGAAGACACACTAGACCTCTTGAGACCCCGTTACCTGGCAGCTCTGCCTGATCCCATGCCTGCGCTGCTGCCGTCTGCCGCCCCCTGTCCCAGCTTGCACACCATGCGTGGCCGGTCGGTGATTGCGTGCAAACAACAGAACATCTAAGCCTGAACCCGCTTGGGATGACACTCGACCTCTTGAGACCGCACCCTCCCCGCGCACCGCTTCCACTGCACCCGCTGCTGCCGCCCTCTTCCTCCGGTTTTCAGTGACCTCCGCCCCCCTCCCCGCCTGCTCCTTCATAGACAGGCTTGCGAGTGCCCCGCTCGCACCAAGCCCAGCTCGTGCAGTTGCTGGAATAAAGTCATCACGGTGGGCCGCAACCTCATCTGTGCACCTGCAGGGCTGGCGCTCCCAGCAGTTCTTTGACGACGTGTTCAAGCTGGTGGGCGTGCCCGTCATTACAGTGCAGCTGCGCTACGACGGTTGGGTGACGGAGATGCAGGTGGGGCGCGGTGGGTGGGCAACGGCATGCCGCGCACGTGTGCCGGATGCGGCGCCCCTGGCTGTGCGCTGCGCTGCTGCATGGTGGGCGTGCAGGCGCAGGCCCTGTCTGTGCACCACAACACCCCCCCCCCCCTTCCCTCCTTTCCCACATCCTGTCTGTCGCAGGATCCCTCCAAGATGAAGGACTTGGCCGGCGGGGCGCGCGGCCTGGACAACCTGCTGTACAGGTGGGGGGTGGGGCTGCACAGGGTGGGCAGTGCAGGCAAGTGGGAAGGGCGGTGCAGGGGCAGTGAGCTCTGGTTTGTATGAGTGAGCTCATGAAAGTGGACATGTCGAGGTGCGCCGGCAGACGGGGTGGCGTGGGTCGGGCAGTGCAGGCAGTGCAGGCGGGGCGGGCGGGGCCAGACCACAAGCGCCGCAGGTCTGCTCCTCCGCTCATTCCATCCTGCCCCTGCTTTGCCCCCACCACCCCCTCTGTTGGGATGTGCAGTGCCGACGCCGACTTCTCCTGCTTTGCTGACCTGGCGCTCACCTCGCCCGTGGACTACTTCAAGCCGGGGCAGGGCAGCCTGATGCAGTGCGTGCTGACGCCCGCCGACCCGTACATGCCCAAGACCAACGAGGAGATTGCTGCTGAGGTGGACCGCCAGGTCAGCAACTCTGGAATCGGGTAGTGTGTGTGTGTGTGTGTGTGTGTGTGCTTGGTAGGCGGGCATGGGGGAGCAATGCGCCAGGTTATGAGCCGTGCTGGCTCTCAGTCGGGGGCCTGGTAGGCATACGGCGTGCCGGCAGAGTACACGTGGAGTTCCCCTGCCTACGCTGTGCCAGGGATGGAGCGACTGCTGGTGTGAAACGGCTGCTGCCCTGCCCAACGGCCTGTCTGCCTGCCTGCCTGCTGACCGATATGTATGTCCCTGTTGCTTACCACCAGCCGTGCCACCCTGCCTGCCCCGTCCCGCCCCGCCCCCGGCAGGTTAAGCGGCTCTTCCCCTCCGCCCAGGGCCTCACAATGCAGTGGCACAGCGTGGTGAAGATTGCGCAGAGCCTGTACCGCGAGGTGGGTGGGGACTGACCACGCGCGGTGGTACTGCAAAGAGGCCTGTCTGTGCGTTTCGAGGTCGCGCTGTGCCTGCCCCATGAGGTGGACGGGGCTGCTGCGCGCGTGCCTGCTGTGATATCCTACATGCCCCATTGGTACATGCCCCATTGGTCCCCGCTCTTCACTCCCACACCGCCACCCCCCACACCGCCCGCACACCTATTTTCTCATCACGCACCCTCCCCGCACTCCCGGCAGGCGCCTGGCGTGGACCCCTGGCGCCCGGACCAGCGCACCCCGGTGCCCAACTTCTTCCTCTCTGGCTCGTACACCAAGCAGGACTACATCGACAGGTCTGGGGGGGAGAGGAAGGACGTGGCAGCAGCTGGCAGCTGTGGGTGGTTGGGAGGCGATTGCGATGATGAAGGGGGGAGCAAGGTGGGGGAAGGGTGCGGGAGAGTGAGGCTTGGCGTGGCTTGCCCAGGGGTGGCGCGCAGGCCGCCTGGCCAGCACCCGCCTCTTGTCGGTACCGTGTGCCCCTGGCTCCGCTGCCGACTCCCCTGTTCATGCTGTCCCCTGCCCCACTGTGCCCGGCCCGCAGCATGGAGGGTGCCACCCTGAGCGGGCGGCAGTGCGCCTACAAGATCTTGGAGGATGCACCCAAGCTGGCAGCGGCGGCGCAGCGGCAGCAGCAGCAGCAGGCCGTGGCGGCATGATGTTGTGCCCGGTAGGGCCGCGCCCAGTCACGCCCCATGCCCGCCCACCCGTCCTTTCATTTTGCGTCCGACTCCTGTGTGCCTTCGTTTCATCTTGTTCGGCGTGTGTGTGCGTCTTTCTGTGCAGTGCCCCGCTTCCCATTTTGGTTTGCGCTGAAGCGCCTACTTCCATTTCATTGCAGTCCCCTTCCCGTTGCCCCGCTCACGATAAATCAACCCAGCTGGAACATGTATTAGGTCACTCCCTGCAATTATGATCACGTGACACAGCTCTCAATTGACGGGGTCTGTGAAGCAGTGGAGGGCTTGTTGGCTGCATGCTCGGCAGCGGCACGGCCGGTGGGGCACAGTGAGGTGGGGCAAGGGCGAGCACCTGTGGACCGCCCACAACGCTTGTAAGGCATTGTGGCGCCCAGCCGCGGCTGTTATACAAGGCTGCCTCTGCTTCTCCCTCCCAGCAAGCGAGAGGCGGTGGCGATCGTGCACGGCGCTGGCACCGCGCCTCTGGGTGCCTGACGACTGCCGCCCAACGCCACACAGCAAGCATCACTCCTGATTCAAACCGTGACTGCATTGAACAGCACGGAAAGACTGCCTGGCAGACCCTTGGAGGAGGAGGAGGTTGAGGGAGTCCACAGCAGTGCCGGGCGTCTGCGCAGTATCCCCGCACTCTGGGCGTGCAGGGCTGTCTGCCCGTCACCGATCAGTTCTACAGGCAACGCACTGGCCTGAATCGCCACTCCGCCCTCCACACCCGACTTGCACAGTGTCTCTGGTGCCTGCTTGCTTGCCCCGCGCATGCCCATGCCAATTGTGCAAGGTCGACACCCCGGGAGCAGCACGTTCCGGGTGTACCCCGTCGCCCACTGCCAGCGCTACCTCTGTGTGGCATTGCCCTGTCACAGTAAGATTTCACAAGCTTATCAACTGTATCCAAGTGTGTGTTGCAAAGCATGGTGCCGCGCAGCACGCGGGCGTTCACCAGGCATCCATGTGCCCAGGCCAGAGCGCCTTGGGAAAAGAGGGGCCCGTGCCTCACGGCTTCCGAGCCAACCATGAGGGCCACAAGTTCTCTCTGCAGCCAGTGGGGCACGCAGGGAGTCACTCAACAAAGCATGATTGCGCCCCCCCTTGTCTACGCAGGCAGGCATGAGGTGCATCCCCAAACACGCCCCTCGCTCCACTGCACTCACTCAGGCTTGGCACTGGACCAGTCGCCATACGTGACCAGCAATGTCAGGCCGTGCTGGCGAACAAACTCGTCCACGGCACCCTTCACAGCGCCCGTGTTGCGTTCGCCGTTCATACACACTGCGTGCGGCGCAAGAGGGCAGCAGGCGCAGCATGGGAGCGCAGGGTGGGGACAGGCAGGGGCAGGGGTGACTACACGAATTCACAAAGAGCACGGGGAGGCGGCGCCGCCCCCCCACGCCCCCCACGTGAGCGTACATGGCCAGCCAAGAAAGGGTGTGCGCGCCCACAAGCCAGCTGGGATGGCCTTGGGGTGTGTGCACAGCACAAAGCAGTAGTACGGCATGCATGCGCCCCGCCCGCCACTCACGCGACCAGTCCTGCCCGCCCTCCTTCACTTGGGGCGCGTTGGCGTCTACATAGTCGTGCCCGGCAAGGATGCCGCCTGCCTTCAGCTTGGGCCAGTAAGCCTCCAGGTCCTCCCGCACCCCACAATAGTCGTGGCTGCATTGGGTGAGACCCAACGTGTGGTGGGAAATTGGGGGGGGGCAGGCGTGGATGATAGGCGTGGACGATGCCACAGGCAGGGCACGGCCGCCGGCGGCCAGAGGGCGTGGGCAGGGATGGCGGCAGCGCCACGCATGGCAGGGCTCGCGGCAGCGGCAAGCGCGCAGCAGGCAAACACACTGCCCGGACCGCATCTAGTGCCCGCACCCACCGCCCTGTGTCCGTCGCACTCGTGCGCATGCGCACGCACATTCAAATGGCCTCGCTGCATGCGCCCCCACACACATGTGCACACCCCACACACCGTGCATCCACGTAAATGAAGTCCAGGGAGTCGTCTGGAATGTGCTCCACTGCCTGTGTGGTGTACATGCGCAGGAATGTCGTCTGCACGGCCAGGGCACGTGGCAGGAGGCGGGCAGGCAGGTGGCGTCAGCAGGGTGCGGTGGTGTGCTGACGTGGCACGGCTACTTGCAGCTAGCACGGCAGGCAGCCCAGGCGCTGGTGCAGGATGGCGCAGGATGGCGCGGGGTCGCTCAAGGCGGCAAGGTGCCAGGAAAAGGGCTGCTGTGGCAGTACAGACCAGCTGTGGCAGTACAGACCAGCTGTGGCAGTACAGACCAGCTGTGACAGTACACCCCAGCTGTGGCAGTACAGACCAGCTGTGGCAGTACAGACCAGCTGTGGCACCTGCGCACGTTCCCCCTGCCCCACCCGCCGCTCCGCCCACCTTGGCCTTCCAAGGCTCCAGCGCTCTCTGCGCCTGCTTGTAGATTGCCTCCTGGGCTTGGTCATCCACATTGGCGATGTCTGTGTAATTTTCCTGCTCGCAACAAGGAAAAAAAAAGGGGCAACATTTAAGCTGGAGCGGGGGCTTATAGCTGTGATAGCTGGGCGCAAGATTGGGGGCTGGGTAAGAAGCCTCGCGGCGCCTTCGTGGCATGCCGCTTGCGGGTGCAGCTCGCCACCCTTGGAAGCAGGGGCCGAGATTGTTGAGCGGACAGCAGACCGGGTGGAAAAGAGGTGACGTGGAGGAGCAGGCGAGGCAGGCATTAGGGATGGGCCAGGCAGGCAAGGCGGAAACGAGCGGGCATCCCAGCAAGCACTGGCAGGCGGGCGGGCCCGTGCACCCTGCACCCCCACGGTGCCTGGAAGCTGCCTGGAAGCTGCGCACCTGGTGGCCCCACACATCTACAAGATACAGCTTGGTGCAAGACTTCCACTGCCTAAGCAGCCGCGCCGAGAACAGACCTTTCTGCGGGTGGGGGAGTGAAGAGGGGAGGGCAGAGGGAGGCTCGCAAACACTGTAGCCGGGTAGGCAAGGCGGTGTTGTAGCACTGGCAGCGCTGGCCGGCAAGGGGAAGGGGTGGGCGGCAAGCACTTGGCGGCCAGCAGCGCGCTCCCCGTCCCCGCCAGGCATGGCGAGAGCTTCAGTGCGGCAGCCGCGAGCACAGGTGACGCAGAACAGTGGGGACAGCGCCTGCGGCCTAGGCGGCAGCTGTTGCTTGCCTGCACTCCCAGCTCGGCGCCTGTTTTGAGCCCCTCACTCTCCAGGATGTCGCCAATCTCCCAGCGTGTCTTGGGGGCGAGGAGCGGTTTTGCGCGGCCTGCCGCACCCTGCTGCGCTGGCCCGCTGGCCGCATCCGCACCGCCGCCGCCGCTGCCCCCCTGCGGCTCGCCCGTCAGCCGCACAAGCATGCGCCGGTTCTCAGCTGCATTGCTGGCTGTCGTCAGCAGTAGCCGCCGCCCCTCTTGCATGTAACCCAGAGCGAGCCAGCCGCAGGCGATGATCAGCACAGACCCAAAAATGAGCATGGGCAGCCCCGAATGGCCGCCACCTGCCCCTGTGGGACGCCCCATCAGCAGCAGCGGCGCACAGCGCCCTCCGCTTGGCCAAGAGGCAGTTCCTGCAGGGTAATGACCAGGTGGAAGCAGCGGGCGCGGCAAAGCATTTGAACACATAAATTTGCTGCAGGCCCAGACAGACGAGCTGTGCAACTGCAGGAGCAGAGAGGCAGTCGCCGCCTCAGGCGGCGGGAGGGGCTGCGGCACAGGGCGCGGGAGCCAGCTGCCGCGCTGATGGCACCGGCTGCCGGCTGATGGCTCCGACATTTGTGCCGGAGCTAAAACTCAGAAGAGCAAGCAGCGCAGGCCAGGCAGCCGCGCTCACGGCGAAAGGTGCGGACACTTGTCTGCCTGAGGGCGGCGGGGTTGCCTGCATATATATGGCAGGATTTCAATCAGCGATTTCAAGCGCGTGGGCGCAGCATCAAGCCATGGCGCCTTGTCCCGAGTTTTTCGCCCCCCACCCCTCTGTCGAGTGCCACCTCGTTAGCGCACCTGGTTAGAGTGAGGTAACTCTAACTCCAAAGGCTGTGGTGCATACCCTGCCAGACCGGGACGGGACGGGACGGGACTGCACCCATGCAGGCGTTGACGGCCGGCCGCATGGCACGGCCGGCCGGCCTCACTGCGGCAGCATGCAGCCCACCCCGGCCCCAGCTGGCGCTGCTGTCTGCCTTGTTGCCGCTTGCTCAAAGACGCTTTCCACTGCAGGGCCGTTGTTGTGGTATGTTGGGGGTGATTGGCGCCGGCGGGTGCATGGGCGCATGCCCGCATGCCCCTAGCGGGGCCCTCATTACCACCCGCCCTGCAAGCCCCATCATCATCCTTTCCCAATTCCTCTCTTACCAACCTTCCCATGCAACCCAGACAGTCAATCCAGGTCCAACAGTGCTCGCCCCGCCCACTGCACCAGCACTCCCCTTTGCGTGGCGGCCGACGGCAGCCGCAGTGTGGCACGCTGGCTAGCAGCCATTGGTTGCAACCTGCGCATGAGAGTTCCATGGCCGCTGAGGCGAGGCACATGCACAGGTCTGGACAGGGGGCAGAAATGACTGCCCAAAGGGCAGGCTGCCAGCACCTTAGCGAGAATGACGATCGTGTTGTGCCTCCCTTTAAGAAGAGACGGGCGGGTGTGGGCGGCTGGGGGACAAGGGCTAGGCCAGCACCCAACAGGGGTTGCCGGCAGCACTCGGTGGCGCTGCGGCGTCAGCCGTGCTTGGATCCAGATGGGGAGGCGGCAGCAGCCCCCCCTGGTCACTTGGTTGCCAGCTGCGCGGTAGTTGAGCGGGGGGGCTGCAGGACTTGGCTCCCTCCCGCACCACACCGCGCTTGACATGCAGAGGCTTACGTGCCAGAGGTGATTGCGGCCGTGTTTGCATGCCTCTCATGCTTCCCAGCACATGAAGCGACACAGTTAACATACTATTTTTGTGGAGTCGGATAATGTTGGAAGGACGCTGCCAGTGTGTACGGGAAGAGCAGGCCGCCGGCACCATGCCACAGGTGCTGCGCTCCAGGCCAGGCAGATGGAGAGGTGCACCCTCACGGCACCCTTCACGTGAAGGGTGCCGTGAGGAGGTGGGGCCAGCTGACGAGAGCGAGGCAGGCGGCCAGCGCAATAGCAGGGAAGAGGCCAGACAGAATGAAAACATGGTTTTAAGGATGTATAGGCCGCATGGAGGCGATCCCAAACCAGGATGGCTGCCGACATGGTGGGCCGCTGGCAGAGGGTGGCGGCGCACAGCGGGGCGGTGGTGGTGGTGGCCACTTCATGCGGTGCATGCCGCACGACCGCCGCCGTCCAACCCCACCGGAGCGGCAATTCAAGTCCACAGCACACTGCCAGAAGACTAAGGGGGAGCTCAGAACAGAGCGGCAAATGTCCCATGGCGCGCTTTGATGCGTGGCGGCAGCCTACCGCGATGAAGGCGGTGAGATTTAAGCGTGTGTTGTCAAAGGAGCACAGAGGTTGAGGCCAGGCGTGCCGGTCGTGCAAGGGCCTTGGCCTGAGCTGCAGCTTTACACGCTGTGGCTGTGGCGAACGGGACTGGCATGTGGATGAAGCGGCGAACGGCGGTCACGGAAATGCAACCTCCGTGGTATCTGCCCAGTGGTTGCGGCCGCTGCCGCCGCTGCCGCCGCCGCCGCCACGCACTGCTTGGTTGTGCAGTTCCGCGTGCATGCACATCATTCCTTGCACTCGGCCACTTGTGCCGCCCCCCGCCGCCCCTGTCTACCTTTCAGATCGTGGCAAGCAAGGCATGGGCAGCTGTCCCCCCCAACCCATGGCGCCAGCTCCTGCTGGTTTCGTTGGTCACTGCGCTCGTGGTGCTGCTCAGGTGCCGACAGCTTCCGTCTGTCCGTCCGTCCCGCTTTCCTTCCTGACTGTGACTTTGATGGCGGCAGTGCTTACTATGTGGTGCATCAAGGAACGTTCCTGCTTTGGTGGTAAGCGCCACTGGCAGCACCCTGACCGTCCATTGTTGATGTTGCCTGTATGCCCAACCCCTTGCAGCGCGAGTGCAACCACAAGTGGCGTGCCCTGGGGAGCAGGGGAAGGGAGCGCGTTGCACGCCGCTCAAGGGCTGGTGAGCAGGAAGGGCAGGGCAGCAGACGGTCTGTGGTGCCGCTGGCAACGTCAGCAGGCGCGCTGCCAAGGCGGGCGCCACTCGGGAACTGGAGGAGGGCCTGGGGGGTGTCGTCCCACACCTGAACACTCGTGTTCCAATGCTAACACCACTCCTCTGCATGTGGCACGTTGATGCAGCAGCTGACCCCTGCGGCGGTAGCAGGCGAGGGTGGCGAGCTCAGCACCGGCGGCAGCAAGCCAGCTCCCAGGGCCCCAGCAGCAGCATCGCCCAGAGCCCCAACAGCAGCAGCGACAGCGGAGCCGGACAGTGGAGACCGCGCCAAGGCACAGCAGCTGCCACGAGAAGATGGGCACGACACGCACAGCAGAGCCAGCGCGCCAGCAGGGCAGCGTGCACACGCACTGCCGGCAGCTGAGCAGCTGCCAGCGCTGCAGCTGCCGGGTGCCACCTGGCGCAGCCTCCTCGACTTCCTAGAGAAGTGCGACTTCCTGGCAGCCCCGCCACCCGGCAGCCCGCAGCCAGCTGGACAGAGCAGTGCACATGGGCCAGAGCTGCACCTGCCTGCGCCTGGAGAGCCCTACCCAGCCAGCTTGGGTGTCCTGCTAGGCCTGGAGGATGCCCTCCCAAGGGGGGATGCACCCGCACGAGAGGCAGCAGCAGCGGCAGCAGCAGCGGCGGCAGTTGGCGTGCAGCGCAACCTTTCGCTCATCCTGCCCGCACTGGACCAGCTCACAGAGCGCAAGCTGACGGGGCGGCAAGCAGCGGGGCACGACCTGCACTGCAGCGTGTGCCCGCCGGGGCCGCAGCAGGCGGCGTGCCGCACCCGCGGCAGGGCCGGGGCGCGGCAGCCACTTGTAGGCGAGTGCGGTGCGGTGGTGCGGGGCAGGGGTGGGGCAGGCAGGCAGGCAGGCATAGAGCAAGGAACCTGCCTCCTGTCCTCTGCCTCTGTGGCCTCGTTCCTAGCTGGTCCATAACATGCTCGCCCCTTCCCCCTCCCCCCCTCCCCCCCTTCCTCCGCCTGTGTGTGCAGCCCCCCCTGTTCTGCGCCCCTCCCTCCCCCCTTCTCTCCTTGGTGCCTCTCCTCCTCCCTCCGTCCAACCCACAGCGCGCAGGCATCATGACGATCAGCAGCAGTGGTGCAAGACTTTAACCCCCCCGCCATCCCGGTGCACGCTCCCATTGCTCCCTACTCCCTGCCTCCCTGCAACCCCGGTGTACCCCCCCATTGCTCCTTACTCCCTGCCTCCCTGCCTCTCTGCCTCCCTGGCTCCCTGCCTCCTAGCAGGCATCTTAATGATGAACAGCGGCAACAAGTCCGACTCCTACCTCTCCCTGGCCAACAAGCGACTGTATGCTGAGCGCCACGGGTACGGCTTTCATGTGGAGACCCCCGCTTGTGGTCGCCATGGCGCCTGGTGCAAGGTGGGGCGGGTTGGGGTGGTGGTGCTGGAGAGGGCAGGGGGAGGGTGGTGGTGCGGCTGTGTGGCAGGGAAGCAGATGCTTGCATGGGTGAGTGTGAGGAAGCACCAATGCGGGGGCGGGACGCAGGAGAACGGGGTCTCGAGGCAAGGAGGGCAGGTGGACCGCTGCCTTGCCTTGCTCACACTGCCTGGCTGCCCTGTGCCCTGTTCGCCTTACGCTCCACCCCACCTCTGACCTCATTGACCCCGCCCCCTTCCCCCCCCACCCCCCACCCCTCCATCTCCCCCCCGCCCCCCTTCGCGCAGCTGCCTGTGGCCTTGTCTCTGCTGCAGCAGTACGACTGGCTTTGGCTTGTTGACTCCGACACAATCATCATGAACAGCTCGGTCCCTTTGGCCAAGTTCATAGACGAGGGGTATGACGTGGTGGTGGGCCGGGACTCAAACGGCATCAACACCGGATCGATGCTGCTGCGGAGCGGGCAGTGGACCCAGGCGCTGCTGGCTGAACAGTACTCACGCCCAAACGCGGAGCCGAAGGTCTGGTGGGAGCAGGCAGCGCTGATGGAGATGCTGCGGCAGCAGCCTGCGCTGGCAGCACGTGTCAAGGTGATTCCCAACAAGGACTTCAATTCTTATGGGTGTGGGGTGCCCGAGGGCCAACCCTGGGTCCAGGGCGACTTCCTGGTTCACTTCCCAGGGAAAGTAGCCAGCGAAAAGCGCGCATGTTACATCAACCAATGGGCACGATTGGCGGCGGAGGAGCGGGAGGCAGCAGAGGCACTTGTGCAACCAGCGCAGCGAGCTGCAGCCAGCCGGCGCCACCTGGCACAGCGTGCAGCAAAGCACCACCCCGCCTTGCCGGTGCGCGTGCTGGCAGCCGCGGGGTGGTCACCATGGTAGGGCCAGCACGGGCTTCGCCTTTCCTCTTTGCTCGCCTTGTTCTGCTATGGCTAACAACAATGTTATGTGCTTTAATGCCGCCTTTCAAACCAATTGTGCGTGCTTGGACCGTTATGAATTGAATTATGACCATCACTTGAATCATGGATGCGATACTCAACTCTGTTGTGTAAACACCTACATGTCCGCTTACACTGTGCATACCTTACTCAAGCAAGACTGGGATAGGAGGCGAATGCCACCCTGTGGATGGATTGTCAGGGCGGTCACCTCATGAGAGTGGGGGGTGGGGTGGGGGGCCTTCCTTCCTGTTACACCGTGTACGTCTCAGCACACCTTGAGGGGTGGCAGGGCTGGGGGGCGCTAATGTGTGAGTTAGGGGAGGGGACAGGGCACATACCATGTGACCATCCTCGCAGTCACATTGCCCCACCGCTGGCCCTTGCCCCGCCCTCCCGCCTCTCACACCCGCCTCCTGTCTGCCCGCATCATCCAAGGCCCCATGCACATGCACTCTGGTGACTCCGATCAAAGGCGCGTAAATGCGTGTGCGTTTTCTTACAGAATAAATACGTCGCAAGAGATGTGACAAGGGCGTGGATGCCACACTGCGTGGCACCTGATTGATGGGCGCTGACAGAGGGTGGGTGGAGGCCAGGCGGTGCCAGGCGGTGCCAGGCGGCAGCCTTGGTGGCCACATCAAGAGCTGGCCCGTGTGACCTCCGCTTTGCGCGTGAGGTACCAATTGCTGTCGCGGTGCGCCGCCGTGGACCTCCGCGACAGGGTGGCGTCCTTGGGGTTTTCGGGCGGACCGCTGAACCCATTGGCGCCAAAGCGCAGCTCGTAACCCATGTGGTCATCTGCGGGGCAGGGCATGGCATGACTGGGCGGCACGATCAGGGATGTTCTTGTGCGGGCAGCAGCTGGGGTGGGTGCTCTTCAGATGGGGTGGAGGGGTGGAAGGGATGCTTTGGGAGCCAGGAGGCAGATGCGTGGCATGCATAGGCATCGCGCCAGCCAGGCGAACCCGGCTGCCTGCCACCATGTCACGGCCTGTAATGCAAGCAGCCAGCGCCGCTCTACATGCGCCAGCCTGTGCCCCCTGCTGCTCATGTGCTGGCAAGCCACAAGAGCGCTCCTCGGCCCTAACAGTAATCAATCTTGAGGCTGGTTGCTTGGTTGACTCACACAGCATGAACATTTCCTCAGGCGACGAGTTGGCGGCAAAGCCTAGAGCAGGTCCATTGATCTGCAGGGTAGTGGTGAGGCCAGCAGAGAAAGCTGGATGCCAAGGCACTTCCCTGTTCACCCGCTGCTGGTCGCTGCTGGCAGCAGCCCGGGAGCGGCCCACATAACTGTTGGTCTCCCGTCTGCCTGCCGCCCACATGCACCCTTGCTGGCGTGCTGCTACCTGCTCACCAGAGCGACCGCTGTTTATGGTGCTCCCCCGCAAGCAAGCACCTAGCCTGTACGTGCAGCAGACACCATCACCGCTGTCTTGTGCAGCAGCACCCTACCCCTGCCCCTAACCCCACATCCACAGGCACCCCCCTGCCCCTGCTCGCGTAAGTCATGCGCCGCGTACCCCGCCCCTGCTGCATCACCACGCATGGCGCACCCCACCGCTTGCCGCACCTCGGCAAAAATGAATTTGGGCTGCAAAGTGCTGATGGCGCACGCTGCGCCAGCATACGCCTGCGCAGCAGTGTGGGCGGCGGGGCAGAGAGCGTGTGGGCGCTTGTGTATTGTTAAGTGGCACGCTTAAGCTGGTGCTCACAACAGCCCGCATGTGCACCTGTCTTCACACAACTCTCTGTTCCCATCCTCCAGGCTTTCCCCACCTGCTTGCCACCACCCTGCTATCCACACACCATAACTGCACTTGACCAATGCCGTCATGCCCTCCACCATTGCAACCACACTGCGTCGCACTAACCCCACCTCGCCACTTGGACACCTTGTAGCCTTGCCCTTTTGATCCCCCATCCTCTCCCCTCCCCCAACTTCTTCTCCCCTCCCCTCACCTTTTTCTCAAAGCCCTCCACATCAATCTTGACGAGGGCCACCTTGCCTTGGATTGCGTTTGCCCCCGCCCCCAGAATGTCGTCCAGCCGCCCCATCTCAAACTCCCCAATCTTCTTCAACCTGCAGGCAGGTGGCGGGGAGCAGGGAGTGGTGGAGGAGGGAGGGCATCGGCATTCTGCGAAGGAGCCCTCAACCGTCTGCGCCCTTTTGGTAGAGGGGCATGGACTGGTGAGGAAAAACATACAGAACAGAGAGGTGGCGCCAGGGAAGCCCCCCCCCACACCCCACGTCAAGCTGGCAGCGCTGCTTGCACACCACACAGCCGACCACGCAACAGTGCCGCACTCAAACATGCGTGCCTTCATGAGCATGAGCATGAGCATGAGCATGAGCAGGCACACACGCCAGGAGGGGCTCACCCAGGTATGGTGCTGTTCTGGGCATCCGAGCCGCAGCCGGTGACGCCGTTGCCCGAGTTGCGGGGGTCCACATACATGCTGCACGTCTGCGCACTGTCGCTGAGCCCCTGCAGCACGAACGGGGCAGCGCTTGCAAACAGAGGCGTGCCTATATAGGTGCATGCCTTGCCTCGTGCTGCAGGCACATGCAGGCACCAGTAGTCCATTGACCCACGCCCAGGCAGGCAATCCAGCCCTAGCTTTACGCACTCGATGACACACGCCAGCAGGCAGGCGAGCATGCACAGCTTCCCACATGCAAATGCACACACGGCATTTGGCATGCAAAAGCACGCTCTGCTGCACACCGGGCAACCGCGTGTGCAGTTGGCAGCACGCAAGCATGCGCACGGTTGCAGCAGAGCATGCGCACCTTGGGTATGAGAGTGAGCCGCTCCTGCAGCTGGGGGGTCTCACACAGGGTGCGCCGGATGGCCGCCTGCGGGGGGGAGGGGGGAAGAAGACGAAGATTACAGCCCCAGGGCGTGGGGTTTAGGACGCCGACAGACATGCACGTTTGGGGCCCGTTGGGCCCCGGAAAAAGGAAAATCAAGCGAAAGGCACCAGTCAGCTGCCACCGCCCTGCGGGGGGAGGGCACCGGGGGAGGAGCTCAGCAGTGGAGTGTAGCTGCAGCTGCAGCGCATCAGCAGCGACAGCAGAGGGTTGTGGCGGGTGCTGGTCGTTACCCCCTGCACCGCGCCCAGTTCACGTCGGAGTCAAGGCGGGTCGGTGCTGCTGCAGTGGTGCGCTTGTAGTGTCTCACTGCTGCACTGGACACGTGCGTTGCCATCTAAAAACAGCAGCAGGAGAACAGCAGCAGCAGCAGCAGCAGCAGCAGCAGCAGCAGCAGCAGCAGCAGCAGCAGCAGCAGCAGCAGCAGCAGCAGCAGCGCACCAGGTTCCTGGACATGGGCTCGAAAGCAATCACGTTGTACCCCGAAAACGCTGCCACCAGGCCGTGCTGCGCACGGGGCAGGCGGGGAGGCAGGGGAGGACAGGGAGGCGGCAGGCGGGGGGCGAGTGCGGGCAGTGGGGTGCGTGCTGGTCGGTGGGCAAGTGCCCCGCCAGTGCGCAGCAGTGCAGGGCACGATAGTGTGGGGGGCCATGAACACACGTGCACAGGGCGGTGCAGGCAGCCCCAAAGCAACCCGCTCACCCATCCGACGTTGGCGCCAATGTCCACCATCCACGTGTCCCCCACCTCCAGCCCGTGATCCTGCAAGGGGTGGCAAGGGGAGCACCCTCCCGTTGCAAGCCTCAGAGGTGACGTCTCACACACTGCACAGCCGGGGGAAGCCCACAGCTGGGCTGCGCCACATGCCAGCACGGCTGCACAGGGCGGCGGCACTGACGGGGCATGGACACACTGCACAGCACGGAGATGGACACACTGCACAGCACGGACCCGCTGCATACAGGCACTCCGTGTCGGGACAGCACACGCGTACAAACAGGCACCATCTGTGCTTGAAGCACATGCAGGCACGTGCCTGGCGGTACTCCTCGAGCTTCCCCAGGATGCGCTTCGTCTCCTCACGCTCCCACATCTGTGAAAACACGGACAAGAGGGTGGGAGGGCAGGAGAGGCAAGTCAGGCGCCAGGCAGCAAGCGGGCCAGCAGCGTTTGCAGGCTGGGATGTGGGCGGGGCGGGGGCAGGGATGCGCAGTACACAGGGCTGGGCGAGGCGGCTGCAGGCATGACGTGCAGGCCAAGGGGAAACCTTCCTTGAAGGTATTGCCATGGGGTAAAAGCGGGGAGCAAAGGAAGTGGTGGGCGGGTGCGTGTCAAGGCGTGCCGCATGCTAAGCTGTCCCCAAGCTGCCCCTGCTCCAACCCTTCACATTTTTTATGGGACAGCCCTTGAAACCAAGCCCAACAACCCGCTCGCGCTGCAAAGTGCATGCCCGCTGCGCCCTCCTACGGACTACAATGTGAAAAAGCCGGCAAGGCCTCCAACCTAAGGCTCGCCCATGAAAGCACCCAACTACACGCCCTACCGCTGCGCATCCGCACTCACACGGGAGCCCAGAATCGATCCTGACACATAGTCATTTGTGGCATGCACCCACATGGGGAATGTGCCGTTCTGCATGCCCGGCACCTCAGCGATGGCGCGCGCCAGCCCCTCAGCGCCCTCTTGCGGGTCTGGGTGCTCGCTGCAGAAAGCTGCCGCCTCCTCCCGAGCCTGCTGGATCACGGCCTGCAGCTTCCCCTCAGCACCCGCAGCCTGCACACCATCGTAGGCACGCAGGCAGGGTGAGCGTCCGGCGGTCATGGAAGCTCGTATGCATGCGCTGGACGCCAGTGGTGGGAAACTCGCTCCACGGGCCCTTTCTTTTTAACCCAACGCACCCACTCGGAGGGGCGGCCATGGCAGGGCGGCGCGGCGCTTAGTGGGTGCTGCACGCAGCTGCCACCGCAAGCACCGCAAGCGCCGCCCCCGCACCAGTAGTTGCGTGTAGTCGACCTCCGCGGGGCTCGGCCTATGCTTCTTTGCGCGTTGATCCTCTTCGGGGTGTTCAAGCGCCACACGCGCCAACACCGCCGACGCGTTGCCACTGACGTCCAACCGCGAGAATGCAGCACCCAGAATGACGCCCGCTACCAGCAGCGCTGACACAAGCGCTGGGCTCTTCATCTTGTGCAAGGGGTCCGTAAAGAGTGCTGGCTTGCGCACAGGCTATGCCGGCCGGGGGTCCCACACAAGGGGACGCGAGGGTGTGAAACGGCGGCGTGTGGTCTTTGCAGGCCTGCTGAGCGGCTACTTTGCCTGCACAATGAACAGGAGGCATTGCATGCGCAGGGTAAACTCAGCACGATGCTGAGGAGCAAGCAAGAGCGGGGCCGGGAAAAGCGCCTCACTGCCGACTGCCAGCCTGAGGCCAGTGCCGCCGCCGGCAACCTGGTGCCGCAGCTGCTTCCCTTCCAGTCGGGGTCGCAGGCTTGCCGCCGGGATACACCACGGGTGGAGTCGGTTCCAGCGGCCTGGGCCAGCGCTGTCAGGCCGATAGCAGACAAAGGGTCACACAGACGCTCTTGACGCCGGGGGGGTGCACGCGCTGTGGCGACACACATGTGTGCAGCACACAGTCTACTGTGAGCTCGCACCTGTAAGCGATTGTGAGCTCCAGCAAGCTGGGCAACTTCAGAGCAAACTGGCGTCTGGAGGCAGCGAGGACCCAGTCGGGGGCATGTCAAAGATAGGCGCGTAGATGTAGGCGCTTAACTATGATCGTGTGGAGGGCTGTGTTGCACCTGTGTACACGCCCTTTCCAAAATTCCACGCTGGCAGGCAGATGACTGCTTGCAGATGGATTTACATGCCTTCACAGGTGCACCAGTGCGACGGTTGTCCACCCTTACCACTGTCTTCAAAACTCTGCTGTAACGTTACGTTGCAAGCCGCTTCTGATGACGCTTAGGCCAACTAAAAACACTCTACTCGACTGGAGCTGCCGGGCTGGGACCTTGCCCCCGCTAATGCAGACCAGCCAGCCAGCTGTCTGCAGGTTGAGGCAGCCCTCAAACGCATGGCAGTTGAATGCCTGGAAGGAAGAAGCAGAAGCAGGCCTGCCTACCAGCCGCCACAATGCTTGTTGATACTGTGGGCTGGGTGCTACAGGGGTGCCCGCCCTTCCGAAGCTCTGTACAGATGTGCGTGCCATGTGGGAGTTGCCGGCCGGACCAGTGCCCTCCTCAGTCTTGCTCGCAGCAGCTGTGGATGACGCGGCCAGTCACAAGGCAGTGCAGAACACGGACCGGCGGTTCTGCGTTGACTGCTGCCAGACAGACAACACAGTACCACGCAGGCTTGGTACTGCAGTTGAGCGCCGTCACCGCCGCCTGTTTGGCGAGGTTACGACAGGGGTAGATGTGGCGAGGTTTATCACCTCGGAGTTGCAAGTCACACAGTGCATCCTACTAAGTACCTGCGATCACACGGACCTCCATTGAAGCCCCCAGGGTGCGATGACTACATAGTATGCCCCTGACCGGGCGGTGGTCACCAGCGCAGCTTCCCGCCCCATTGCACCTACTTGCCGCACCCTACCGCTCGGCTCACCGCGCTCGATTGACTTTGGTACTCCTCAAGTCAAGCACGACCGAGCAGACTGGGAGCAGACTGGGATATGATAACAAAAACCGGTCGAAGGAGCCTCCAAGCGGCCGGCTGTGCTCTCGGCGTCGGTGGAGCGCAGAGTACTAGACTCAATGCACTCCGGGCAGAGGCACACGGCGGTGCAGCTGGCGGGGATGGGCGGCGCCTTGCTCGCTGCCCTCCTCCTCTTTCTATGGCACAACAGCAGCACTGCGGTGTACCGGCATGCCATGGCAAGCAGTATAGAGATAGAGGGCAGCGCTGAGTGTATGCGGTGGCACTGGGGCAGCTACGGATGGTGCCGCCTGCAGCGCCGCCCACAGCGCCGTGCGCTGGATCCCCGGCTGCACCTGCAGGAAATCCTGCGCACGGGGCATGCCAAGTGATGCCTGTTCTATCAACGTGCAACACACCAGCGAGCCCCACCCGCGGGTAGAATACTCATCCGTCTGCCCCGCCCCCGCCGCCTCCCCCACTTCCCACCCGCGCCTCCCATGCAACAGGTGCGCGGCGATGCGCCTGACCCCTCGTACCACGGCATGCTTCCGCCAGCCGGTGGCGCCGGCTGCATCCAGCCTGCCGACGGCGCGGGCTGGCTGCAGGCGCTCCCGAGTGCGGGCATGAAAATATATAGCCAGAATGGGGAGGACGGGTTGATGCTGGCTATCCTGCGGAACATTGGGGCCACGTCCCGATATTATGTGGAGGTCAGGAGGCGGGGGGTATCGCCGCTGGGGGCGCCTTGATGTGTGTGCGCACCGCTGGGCCTGCGACGGCACGCACTGGGTGCACAGAGCAAACCGTGGTATGTGCATGTGCATGTGCATGTGGTCTGTATGTGCATGTGCACGTCGTGCGTGCTGTGCCGTTGCGGCTGCATGAGGGCGCCGCTCGCTGCGCCACGCTGCCCCTGGGCCCCGCCCACGGCTCCTTGGTTCTGCTCCTGTGCCGCCATGCCGCGGTGCACCTCCCCACTGTCAAAGGTGCCAGGGACTGTCACTTGCTTGCCTTCTCGTTGGCTCTTCCACTCCGCACTGCCGGCGTGCATGACCCCTGCCTCCTCTCCTCCCGCCCTCCTCCTCTCCTGGCTGGCCCCAGTTTGGCGTGGAGGCCGGCATGGAATGCAACACACGTGTGCTGCGCATGCTGGGCTGGAAGGGCCTAATGATGGATGGCTCCCACTACAACCCAGATATCAACCTCCAGCAGGAGCGCATCTCGCCGGTGGGTGTTGCATTTTCAGTGCCGCATGCAAGAGTTGCATTTGCGCCATGCTGACGGCGGGCTGTCCGTGTTTGTGGTCTGCCACTCATGCGCAGCCCTCATTTGGGTGCTCCCGGAGGCAGCCGGCACTTGTGGTTGTGGGGGGGGGAGGAGCAGGGCTTTGTGGGTGGCTGCTGGCGGGCTGCTGGCGGGATCGCAGGGCCTGGTCCGGGCAGCAGCAGCCGTTACCAGCGCTGCTGTTGCCACCTTTACGCCGCCGCCTCTGTCGCACAGTCAGTGCTGTCACGTGTGCAACAGCAGCCAGAGAAGCAGGGTGCTGCAGATCAAGGGTGCTGCCGCTGAAGCGTGTGCAGAAGCAGGGTGTGCGTGCACAGGGCCATGGCCTGCCACTGCTTGCAGCTCTGTTGTTGCGCCGGCAGCTGCTTGCCATGCTGCAGTTGACACCTGTTCCCCGCCACCCCTGCACTCGCTGACATGCCGCTGCCGCACCTGCCCCATCCCCTGCACACACTGACACTCACCGCCCCTGCACATGCTGGCACTTGCTGTGCCTGCAGGACAACATCAACCAGCTGTTTGAAAAGCACGGGGTGCCAACAGAGTTCGATGTGCTCTCAATAGGCGAGCGCGGGACATGGGGAGGCGTGCGAGCGGGAGGCGGGTGTTACTGGTGCCTGCCTGCCTGGCTGCCTGCCCATGCACGCCAACAGGCTGCCCATGCACCCCAGTGTGCTGCCAGTGTTGTGCAAGTGTGCTGCTGATGCACGCGCAGCGCCACTCAGCCCACCACCTCGATGATCCCACCCATTGCCGTGCTGCTGCGTGGCTGTGTGCCGGTGCCAGGCTGTGCGGCAAGCCCCGCTGCCTGCTCTCCGCAGGCCTCATGCTCTGCTGGCCGGTGCCCCCTCCAGAAGTGTGAGGCAGACTGGCCGATGCGACGTCCTCCTCCACCTTGCGTGCCGCCCCTGCCGAGGCATGTGAAGTGAGCAGAAGCACAGCCCGTTGACTGCCCTCTTCTCTCTGCCTCCCCCCTCCCTCCCTCCAAGTTCTGGTGCCTGACCACTTGGCTACTCTCCATGAAATGGTTATATCTTGATGAGTGGCTAAGAACGGGTGTTTTCCTCTGCCTTTCCTCCCCCCCAACAGACCTGGATTATGACGACTACTGGGTATTTGACGCCTTGGACCCCAAGTACCGCCCCAGGGTCCTCACAATGGAGGTGGGTGCACGAGGGGGGTGGGCTCGGTGCGCGGTACAGGTGGCAGCGGTACGCTCGGCGGGCGGTGCAGCTGGCAGCGGTACGCTGGGTGGGGTGGCGCCCCCGTGTGCTGCGGCACACCTCCCCACTGCCCCTTGCACGCCGATGCGGCCCTCCCAAGAAAAAGCGGCCTCGGGGGCACGTGTACGCGCCATCCTGCCTGGCAACGTTGGATTGGCTGGTCCTAGGTCGAGTGCGCTCGCCGCCGTGTGCTGACCTCCATGCGCTGCATGCATGGCCTCATTTGCAGGTCAATTCAGCCATCCCTTTGGAGGAGCGGCGCGTGGTGGTCAAAGGGGACAGGCAGCGGTGGACCGGGGTGCGGCGCTGCCTGCTAGCTTCCTGCTAGCTTCCGCACCTCCCTGACCTGGCCGGGTGATCACTTGCGTGCTTGCGATGGTCACTTGCGCTGGCATGCCCATCATGTACCCGCGCCGGGTCCCCTGCCATTCAAAGCCTTCAAGGGGCCCCTCTCGGGGGCCGCCACTCACACAAATTGGGGGCCCCCATGCCATGCACATGTGTTGGCATGCTTCTTCGTACCGATGCAGAGCTGCCGTTTGGGGGCCTCCCCCGCAGGCAGCACATCCCCACACCCTGATTGCCCCCCTCTGCTCCTCCCTGCCTCCTGCCCCCCTCATCGTACTGCCGCCGCCCACGCCTCCCTTGCAAGGCAACCCCGCCTCTATGTATCGAGCCAAGCTAGCTGCCCTCCCCGCTGCTGCTCCCTCACTGCAGAACTGCTACTTTGGGGCCTCCATCTGGGCGACCCACGACATCATGAAGCGGCGGGGCTACACCCTTGTGGCGGTGGATGACACGGGAGTGAACGCCTTTGCTGTGCGGTCAGACATACTGGAGTGCCAGGGGCTGGAGGTGAGGCGTGGGCAAGCCTTTGGTTGGGAATGGTACAACCACTGGTGCGGCGCTGCTGCTGGCGCAACTGGTTCCTTGGAAGTCATGCTGGGTGCTCAGGTACACCTTGAGTGTGCCAGGTGGTGCAGGTAGCGGGGGCTCACTCAGCTAGCCAGTGGCTGCGTGTCTCCTACACGGGGGTGGGGAGGGCGGGCAGGCAAGGCGGCGCCGTTTGGCAAGCAGGCAGCCAAGCAGGCAGGCAACGTGGCCAGCTGGCAGGCGGGACCCCGTGGAGAGAGGACTGACCGGCCGGAGGGAGCGCCTGCCCCGCGCCACTTGCCCGGCAGGGAGCCCGCCCCTAACCCCCGCATGCCTGCCCTCTGCGCCCGCTTCCGGCCTCGCTCGCCTGCCTGCCGCACCCGCCGTGTGGACCGCCCGCCCCGTGTGCCCCCCTGCCCCTGCCCCCCTCACCACCGCCACTCCCGCGTGCCCCGCCGGTGGAGTGCTCCACCGCTCGATCAGCGCCCACCCTGTGCCACACGTGCACACAGCTGCAGGCGACTTACACCCTGTTTGTGCCCACCCGCCCTTCCCCGCACCCTGCAGCCGCCGCCGCTGCAGGAGCTGTACCGCTCCGTGTTGTACCACCAAATCAATGAGACGGACGCGAGCCGGGTGTGGATCACGTTGGATGAGGAGGGCAACGAGGTGCGGCGGGAGTACCTGCCAAACATGTGCCAGCGAGCATGACCCGCCACCCAAGCACCTGCCACCCTGGCAGGGTGCTGCTGCCGCAAACCCAGGCACCCTGGTGGGGCACTGGGTGCAGCGCCACCTGGACACCCCCCCTGGCAGCCGCCCTCCTGCCCCAGCTGCTTTCTCTGACGCCGGGCTGACAGTGGCTGTCACACTAGATGCACCCCCCAGCCCTAGCACACCATGCCTTTTCACTGCGGCGCTCCGTCCCTCCGTTTTCGTGGCAGCCCGCGTGCCTGTCCGTGTGAACTGTTGCTCCTGCACTGCTGTGCCCACACCACGCGCGCCTGCTGTCTTCCTCCCCCCCACGATGCCCTGCCGTAACGCATGCACCTCAGCTCCATCCGCTGCTGCAAAACAGCGTAGCGCCACTGCCCAAGCCTAGCACCTGCCAGCCCTTCACCCGGCTTCTGTCACTCATACGTTCTGCTGCCTGCCAGCCCTTCCGTCGCTCGTGGCTCCCATTGCTACTAGGGTGCACTGCCTGCCAGCTCACCGCCTGGCTCTGCGTGCTTCCTGCCCTCCTGCCTGCCAGCTCTGTGGGCACGCACATGTTGCAACTCTGGTGTTACATAGCATGCAGCGTCGCACAAAGCAGTGCAGTTCTCTGGAGGGTGCTGGAAAGAGCATTCAATCGTTCGTCTCACTCAGATGAAGGCGGGTGCAAGTAAATGGCCAGGCCGAGATAAGTCAAAGTGCTGCAAAAGAAATCAACTGAACGACAGGGGGCCCGGCTTGGTGTTGCATTTGCAGCATGGGCACAGCGCCGGCGCTGGTGGGCGTGGGGTGGGCGCTCACAGGCAGCGCCCGGAACCAAACCGAGCAGGGGACCAGGGCAGGCGGAACAATGCAAGGCAAACACACAAGCACAAAGAACAAACAGGAAACAAGCGGCGCTCCTGTCACGCGTCCCGCGCCTCCCGCAGGCGCTCCCTCAGCTTGCTCATCTTTCCAGAGGCCGGCAGCCCCCGTGCCAGCAGCAGGCGGCGCAGGCTGGCCGCATCCATTGCCTCAATGTCCGCATCCGTCAGCCCTCCCAGCTCCGCTGCACTGCCTGCCTCCGCGCCGGCAGCTTCCCCGGCAGCTTCCCCGGCAGCTTCCCCGGCAGCCTGGTCGCCGTCCTCCTCGCTGCCCTCGCCGGAGCCAAAGGAAAAGGCAGACACCTTTTGGGCGATGGCGAAGATTTCCAGCTTGGCCGCGCGCCCCCGCTTGATCATGGCATCCATGTCCTGCAGTACATGTGACGGGGCAGGCAGTACAGGCGCACGTCAGGCCCAGTACCAAACCTCCTGCTTGGCCTGCCGCCTGCACATTGGCCACCACGATCAGCTGCTGCACGGGGCAGCATGCCTGCCAGCGCAGGCACGGGTGTGGCTGGGCGCACGCGAGTGGGGCGGTGGGGCAGCGGCAGGCAGGCGGCACAGACGCCCACAGCATCTGTGCCACCAGCCAGGCTGCGTCTCCACTCGGCACCATGCCACATTGCACCTTGTAGGCAGGGCTCCACCTCTGCCGCCTCCCTCGAATCCGTGAAGACAAAGCGGCCAGCGGGTGGGCAGGGCTGAGCGATGCGGGCTGCATGCAGCGCTTCCATCCCACACGCAGCACATACCCCAGCCACTCTGTGCTTCCAGCCACTCTGTGCGCTACCACAGGCCAGCACCCACCTTGTACCCGGGCTCCGCCTCTGCCGTCTCCAGCAGCTGGCTGCTGCCGTTGGGCGCCATGGCATGAGCCTCGTACTGCCCGGGGTACCGCCTCAGCAGGCGGATCACGCCGCCGGACACAAAGCGCGTGCCGGTGGCCGCGTCAACAGTGCCTGCGCATGCGGGGGCGGGTGGCTCAGGATTGAGTGGGCACCGAGTGGGCAAGAGGGGAGGTGGGCGGGTGCGAGGGCGTGCGTTGCCGCCAGGCACAGCGTGCATGCCGGAGGGCAGGGACGGGTGGATGGGTGCTGGGGTGGCACATAGCACAGTGTGATGAATAAGGGCCCTGTTTCACGACCAACACCTTGCAGTACATGCCATGCTGTACCGCCGCCTCACCCGGGCTGCCGGTGAGCTTCTCCTGTTGCAAGCCACTTACCTGGGCTGCCAATCCACTTGTCTTTCAGGCGGCAGCTGTGCTCAAGCGGCTGACCCACCGTGCCGCTCCCCGGTGAAGAGAGTGTGAAAGAGTAGCTTGAGCCATGCCAGGTTGGCCAGTGTAACAGGAGACGCGGTTCAAGGAGATCCAGAACGCCGCAACCCACTCACCCGGGCTGCCGATGCGCTTCTCCTTGAGGCAGTAGCTAGGCTCGAATGTCGCCAGGAAGTCGTCGGCGGCCTTGCGCCAGGGGCCAAACCCAAAGTCAGAAATGACCTGGGGAGGGGGCAAGGGGGAAGCCGTGGATTAGAGGCGGGAGGGGGCAGGCCCAGCGCCTCGGGTGACCCGCAGAGGAGGCAAGGGCGCACTGTAGACAACGTGGGGCACACCACCATGGCACTACTTTGGGAAGCAGCCGGTGCGTCGGAAGCAGCAGGCGGAGGCGGGCTGGCGCCAGGCGGGCCCGACCGGGAGTTGAACGTGTTCCGCACCGCCGCTCTGCCTCCCTGCCCATCTAACCCACCGCACAGCAAACCACATGAGAGGAGGAAGCCCATCCCCTATTTCCCCCGCTGCCTCCCGCTGCCCCTGCTGCCCCACCTGGCCCGCATTGTTCCACTGCGGGTTCACAATCAGCAGCGTCCGCCCCTCCTCCTTGGCATACGACTGCAGCTGCTTCAGGCGGTCGGAGGTGGGGTAGACGACGGCAAGGAATGACCTGGACTCGTCAAACAGCACTGCACAAAGGAGATTTGAGGGCCGGGGGGGGGAGGGGGGGGACTGCAGCTGCTTCAGGCGGTCGGATGCGAGGCAGGCGGTCGGATGTGAGGCAGTCGACGGCAAAGGGCCTGGCACCATCAAACAGGACTGCAAAGGAAAGTCGGGTGGGAGCAGGGGTTGAACAGCCGCAGCAGCTGCTGCTTCAGGCGGTCAGGTGGGGAGTGGAGCGCAGCCGGGTGAGGTGGACCAGCTTTGTCGTACAGCACAGCAGTAGGGAGGGGGGCGGGCAGGCACCACCCAGCTGAAGACAGCGTAAATTTGGCAACAATGTGTTTGGACGCCACTGCCAGAAGAGTTGGCGGCAGCACATTTCTGGAGCACCATCGACAGGAGCAGCAGTGGCGGCAGCAGCAGGCGGCGCCTCACCCCCGCAGGGTTCGCCCTCCACCCCGCCGTCATCGATCCGTTTGGCCTTGATCTCCGTGCCCGCTCCCAGCAGGCGCTGCATGAGCGACTTGGTGAGGGCGCATGCGGTGTCGAACTCCTGCTGGGCGGGGCGGGCCAGAGGATGCAGCAGACGGTGGAACATTGCAGAAAAAAGTTTGGCCATTCAGTGGATGAAGCAGACGGTGAAACCTTGGAGAGGTGTAGTCAGTCATTCCGGCGCTGCCTGGGACAAGAAGTTAGTGAGGAGGCAGGCCTGTATGATGGGAGGGGGCAGGGAGCTTGCTGTGCCATGAGGGCGGGGACAGGGGGAAGTGAGCGGTGGACAGGAGGCGCGCGGCTGCCAGGATGCAGGGGCAGGTAGGCAGCGCCGGCGGCGCCCTCCCGCTTGCGGGCATGTGCTTCACAGTGCTGGCAGATGGCCCACCTTCTGCAAGCTGCAGGGGTAGTCCAGGGGCTCTGTGTTGTTGAAGTCTGCAGGGGGAGGGGAGAGGGGAGGGGAACCCAGGTATCCAGGAGAGGTGTGGTGGGAGCGGGGGGGAGCAGGAGTGGCCAAGAGCGGGCGGTCGAGGAGAAGTGAGCGCACAGCAGCGGCAAAGCCGTGAGCAGCAGCAGCGGCAGCGGTGGGTGCTTTGCTGGCAGGCAGCAGTATCCCGTTCAAACAGGTGCTGCCAGAGGTGCTGTCAGCTGAGGGGGCACTCACCCGCCTCCTTCTCATTGACTGGCAGCAGCAGTGTGATCATCTGACGCGTCCGCCCGGCATCCAGCCCCGCCTGCACCGCCGCCGCTGCCTGGTCCACCATGGCTCCGGGAGAGCGCGGAAGCTGGGTGGCTGCAGCGCCAGCCCCGGAACTGGTGGCCGCAGTGGCTGCTGACGCACCGCTGGCAGCGGCTGCAACTGATCGGGCGGCAGCAGCGGCGCCCAGCTGGCGGCGGTGGCGGCGGTGCAACTGGGCAGCACACTCGGCTGCCGGGAGTTTCTGGGGCAGCCGAAGCGCTGAATTGACAACAAAGGCGCAGGATCCGCGCCGGGAGCACACCAGGGTAGGTTTGGCGCAAGCCACGCTGCGCAGGGTCGCCATGGTTGCCAAAGTCGTGGCTCCTTCGCGTTTATGAGACGCAGCTACTGATAGCAGCCGTGCGAGGCTGCGATAGCGCAAGAGTCAAGCGAGATGACACGATTTGCACAGGTAAGCTGAGGTGGCGGCAGCAGAGCAGAGCACAGGGGTGGACCGAAAGGGTAGGGTTATTTAATTGCACGCCCACCTGATCTTTGACTGCCCATTTCAAATTGCTCAGTTGGAAGTTTAACACAGGCGGAGTGGGCAGCTGAGCCACCATGCTGCTCGCCTGCCTGCACCTGTCAGGCCTGCCCCAACCCACCCCACTCAGTACCGCCCTTCCCCTTTTTCACAAGTGCACGTGTCACAGGGGATGCGCGGGAAGTATGCCTTAGGTTGGGCAGGCTGCCAGTAGCACTGTTTGCGTAACCTTACGGAAGCGACCACTGCACCGGCGGCAACACACCTCCTCCCGCTTGCTGCTCTCTGCTGCCGCTGCATTTGCAGCTGCTGCTGCATCCTCAGATGCAGCTCCTTTTTCCACGACCGTCCGTCAGCAGCACCAGCTTCTTCTTGCTCGTGCCCCAAGCGCTGGCTGTAGCTGCGTGCGCCGACGGTGCCGCCGCCGCCGATCCGGCAGGGGCCCCCAATTGGTAATGGTGTCGCCCACCCTCCACCCGGTCTCAGGCAGTGCTGATCACGCTATGAGTGTCTGATCAAGCGTTGGGAGCACTGCCGTGGCCAGGAACACTCACGGGAACGTCACAACATGCTGGCAACTCAACCACGTGCGGCGCGCGCTGAGCTTGGATCCTAAAGTCAATGGACACAAAACGATTATCCCTGAGACTCCGCGGACACTGTAGGCTCTGCCTTGGAGCGCAGAACTCGCTCTGTCCCCACCCCAGAAATGAGAACGATGCGACCGGCAGGCTGGGCTCCCCAGGCATCTCCAGGCCTACCATGGATAGCCATGACAGCTTTGCTCGCCCTGGTGCGACTGCGGTGGCCGTGGCCTCCCTGCTGGGGGCCGCCGCCCGCTGCCACCCGCCGCCGCCTGCGCCAGGGATGCGTGGCAACAGCCGCCCCTCTGCCCCCGCTTGCAGGGAGCCTACACCCTCGGGGCAAAGTCTGGAAGGCAGCCAACCCTTGCACACCAGTCGCCTGTGGGCGACAGTGACGGCAGCGGCAGCAGCGGCAGCGTAGCAGACGCCGGTGCCCGCGCCGGCTCGAGCGGCGGCAGCGTGTGGGCCGAGACACGCCCGCCAGCCAGCTCCAATTTCAGCATGCCCATTCAGCTGCCACAGTGGGCCTCCTGCGTCAGCAACAGCTGCCCCTACAGCAGCTTGCAGCCCATTCAGGATGACCCATTCCAGGTGGGTGCTGGCAGCGTGAGGCGGGTACTGGGCGCTTGCTGGCAGCAGCATTGCCTGGCGGCGGGTGCTGAGCAGGTGCTGGCAGCAGCAGTGCCTGGCGGCGGGTGCTGGGCGGGTGCTGGCAGAGACCTCTGGCAGCAGCCGCCGTGCTGGGTGCAGGGCATTGTGATTGGTGGCAGAACATGCACGTGTGTGCATGCTGTGTGCGCCGCATTGGGCAGATGCCTGCGAGTGTGGGCTTGCACGCGCACTTGCACGGCTCTGTGCTCCTTGGTACCTGCGCCTGCCCCGACACCTGCCTGTAACTCCCCCAGCCGGGTGCCACCTGCTGGATCATCGGGTTGCTGCACCATGCTGCTTCCGGCTGCGGCCCACTGGCACGCTGCCGCCTGCCGCGCACCGTGCACTACAACCCAATGCGCTGCGCTGCCAGCCACATATTGTGCCTAGCGACGCCTGCCACATCAGCACCGAACTCCGCCACATCTTCGCTGCCTCGCTTCTCTCACTCAACCCGCCTCTGCAGTCCCCCTTCAAGACAAGGGCGCAGCTAGGGGACGAGGAGTACATTTGGAAAAATTACTTTTTCAATCAGACGGGCGGCTTCTTTCTGGAGATGGGCGGTGCTGACGGTGAGCTTGCCGCTGGCAGGGGGAGGTGGGGGTGCGTGTCTGGATGCTTGCATAGGAGGCGGCTAGGAGGAAAGCCGTGGCGTGGATTTGTTATGGCTGGGCTTGTCTGGAGATGGCTGGTGCCAACGGTGGCTGAGCATTTGAGACCGTTGCAGGGGAGTGGGGAGTGTGGGTGGGCTTCGGCGCATATGGAGAGCGGGGGTGCGGGCGAGGCTAGGGCGCCTCCTGAAGCTGAATGGTGCAGCTGGCGGTGTAGCCAGCTGCTGCTGCTGGCACTGCTCGCCTCGCCATGTCTGCGCATGCACCACTCTTCCTCCAGCACAGCACGTCAGCTGGACCAGGCACATTCACACCCTCCCTCTTGTCCCCGGCAGGCGTCAGCAACTCCAACTCATACTGGCTCTCAAAGGCGGCTGGCTGGCGGGGGATGCTGATTGAGGCTGACCCAGGTGCGTGTACTGTAAGCACGACTGTGCTTTTGTGGTGACATCCTTGCGTGCACGTCGAGGCGTGGCAAACGGGGGCGGGGTTGCGTGCGGGCGCGGCAGGGTGGGGCACGGCGGAGCAGGGCAGGGTTGCAGCGCGGCAGCAGCGCAGGCAGGGCAATTGCAAAGGAGTCTCAGGGCAGTGTAGCTGTGTGCTAGGCCGGGGGAAGGATGCATCTGTCGGAGCGCAGAGGGGCAGGTCCCAGGGAGCCAGCCGGCACGGCTGGGGGCTGCCAGGGCGGGCGCAACCGCAGTGTGCGCAATGGGCGCTTGCAGTGCACTCGTGCGCAAAGCGTGCGCAGCACACACTCATCACCCCTGCCCAGCCCGCTTTGCTCACCCTCCCCTGGCTCATGCTGCAGAGTCGTACAAGCAGATGGCAGCTGCCCGTCCCGAAGCTATCTGTGTGAACGCCGCTGTGTGTGATGAGTTCAAGGTGAGGTGGGCACCAGGTGCATGCGCGTGCTGGGGATGGGCGGCCGAGGGGCGAGCTGTGAGGTGGGCTGGGCAGCAGCCACTCTCTTCATCCCAGGCTAAAGTGGGAGAGCTGACACAGTGCACTCGTACCCCCCACATGCCCCCCTCCCGCCCAACCTCCCTGTGCACCCCGTCCCCTGCCATGCCTGCGTTTGCCTGCCCACCTCTCCCTGTGCCAATCCCGACCCCACCCGTGACATCCCCAGGCGGTGCACCATCGGCAGACAGCATTGCCTCGCCCTACTGCCCACCCACCTTGCCCACCCACCTGCCCACCCTGTTTCAGGTGGTGCACCATCTGTTGAAGGCGGAGCTGGGAGGAATCTACGAGTTCATGACTGACGGGTTCAAGAGGGCATGGAACATCAAGGTGGGCGGGTGCGACGTGAGAGAACATTGGCTTCAGGGCAAGGCGTGTCTGACTGGCTTGAGCGGCGCTGCGGCTGTAATGTGAGCTGGGGCAACATGGATGGGTGGCAGCAGCACATGGGACACCCGCCCTTCCTCCCCTCACACCCAGAACTTGGACTGCCCTCTGCCTCCCGCCTGCCAGGTGGATGACGTGAACACGCTGCCCACCGTGCCATGCGTACCGCTGCTGTACATCCTGGAGCGGTTCGGGGTGAAGGAAATAGATTTTTGGAGCTTGGATGTAGAGGAGGCGGAGCTCATGGTGGGTGGGCTGTGTCAGCAGGGGGCCACGGCAGAAGGCTGTTCTCACGGCGGCCTCAGCTCAGCGGCGGTGGCGGCAGCAGCTCATGGCGAGCTGCTGTGGGAGGAGGGAGGGCCACCTCGCTGCGCCTCCCACCCCGCCGCCGCCGCCGGGCTCACTCGGTCTCCCTGCCCGCAGCACACCACCTGCGGACATCAGGGCATTATTTGCGTGTGCCCCTGTCACCTCCTGCCACTGAGCCCTGCTGCAGGTGCTCGAGGCCTTTGACTTCTCCCGCGTCCGCGTGAAGACCATGGTAGTGGAGGCCAACGGGCACGCCCGCGACAAGGATGCAGCTGTGCGGAAGCTGCTGCAGGAGAACGGCTTTGTGATGGCGGTGCACAACCAGTGGAACCAGGTGCGCCCTTGCTTGCGGGTTGGTCGCAGGGCAGGCGAGCGTGCGGCCGGGGTGTGCACACGGCAACCAGCAACGCCGCCCCGCCTTGATAGCACTGCTTGGCAAGAGGATGGAGTGAGGGCTGGCAGCGCCCTGCCAGCAATTGTTGCAGGTTGGGATGGGGCGGTGTGTTGGAGTGGCTTGGCGCTAGGCAGCGCTGCCTCCCTGGGCAAGGGTCCCTAGCAAGGGTCCCTTGGCAAGCAGCTGCACTCATACCTGTTTGCCTACAGCCTCTGGGTCGGAGTTCGGCCTCTGGCTTTAGAAAGCAAGGTGCATGGCCAGCTGGAGCACGGGGACGGGTGGTCACTTGAGGCGGGCGTGCATGCCACCCTGGTGGCAGGGCACAGCAGGGAGGTGCATGCAAAACCAACGGCCCAGCAAACTCCAAGGAAACCGAATTGCAGGCAAGGTGGCGCCCCATGTTCTTCCCACGTCTGTGGCAGGCATGCGGCATTTGGTTTGATGAGTCGGGGGCTCGCCTTCCCTTCCCTGCTTATGCTTTCAGGTCTACGTGAACAAGGAGTTCATGGAGGAAGCGGTCAAGGCGCCGCAGTGAAACCGAGCGCAACACGGGGCCGCCAGGCCACCTATGAATTCAGGCGCAACCACGGGGCCGCCGCAAACCTACGGCCGCCTCGCCCACAACAGCCAGCAGTGTGCACGCCGCTCCAGGCTACGAGCATGCGGCTCTCGTCACTCAAACCGTTGCATGTATTGGACTTTCTTTCTCTGCTGTTGGCATCAACATGTAACATCTGAGCACCGCAAGCGCCGTCCTGGCTCAAAGCTCACACCCCACTACTGCTCACATCCTACTTTGTTGGCAGATGACCAGACTTCCAAGTGCAGACAGGTGGGCCTGCAGTGTGTGAGGCAGAGGCATCGGCGCAGAGGCATCGACGGGCGTACCACTTGCTGGCAGTGGAACGGCCAGCAGCAGCACAGGCAGGGGGAGGCACGGCAGGCGGCAGATGAGGCAGAGAGTTCATATCGCAATGCACAGGGCATCATATCTTTGCTTTTTTGTGTGTCCTATGTCAATTTTCATCGCACTGTCAACGACTTCCTGCAAGCTTGAAACTTGAGAGTGAGGAGGTGTGAGTGCGCCATGCGTGCCCTGCCGCTCCCGCCAGCGCAGCGGTCACAGCATGAACCCCTTAGTGTTTCGCCGGACTGTAGCACCGAGTCGCACCAAATGGTCATCTACGCACCCTCAACTAAGCTACACGCCGCGGTGCCCGGCGCTTGCAAAGTTACCCGGCTGTCGGGGTGCGGCCTCTCGGGGCTGCGGCTGCAGGCTTGTTTGCACCTGCGAGTTCGGATTTGAAATTGGGTCAAAGGCGCGGTCCGCGCTGCTCCAGGCAGCGCCCCCTCCTACCGCCTGTGGCCGTCGCTCACCGCCCCCTCTCGGGCGCCGCTGCTGTCTGCAGGCAGGCGTGCGCTGCAGTGTGGCACAATGAAGAGTCGTCTTGATGAACTCGTGCAAGCCATTGCCAGTCCAAACCAGAGCTGCGCACAGGCCGCTGCTGTGGCGGAGCGCGTGACAGAGGCCTGCCGCCAGTGGCAGGCTGGTGAGGTGGCGCAGGCCGACGTCAGCGACAGGTGCGCCCTGCCCATTCTGTGCCTCTACCTCATGTGATTGCCGTGGGCTGCGTGATGGCTGCAGTAAGCAGCGTATTAACAGCAGCTACCGCTCGCTCACTCTTCCCACAACTTGCCCCTTGCGCTGCCCCCTCACCCCCCGCTCCAGCCTCGCGGCCGCCGTCAGCCAACTGGCCTCCCTGAGTGCCGAGCTGTCAGTCGAGGCGGCCAAGGGCGGCGATGCGGCACATGCGGCACAGCAGCGGCTGTTGGCAGCTGTCACCCTGCTGTCTGCGTTCGTGTCGCGGGCGCTGGAGCCAGGCAGCCTGGATGCCGCCATGCAGCGCACCATGTTCCAGGGCCTGCCGCTGCTGCTGCTGGGGCCGGGGCATGCCGCCCTGGCAGCGTGCGCAAGCGGCACCTGCCAGCTGTCACAGCAGCACGGCCGGCAGATGCTGCACGTGCAGGCAACACTCATGCACACACTTCTGGTGCTGGTGGCCGCCCAGGAGGGCGGCGCCGCAGTGCTGGCGGGGCATGCAGCACCCAGTGCCCTGCTGGCCTGGCTGGCAGCAGCCACTGATGCTGCCTTCGTGCTGCATGGCGACAACCTGGCAGCAGGTGGGTGCTGCTGGTGCTGCTGCTGTGGATGCTGCTGCTGCTGCTGTTGTTGCTGCTGCCGCGGCTGCTGCTGCTGTGGGTGCTGCTGCTGTGGGCGCTGCTGCTGCAGCTGCTGGCATTGCCCACAGTGCCGTTGCTGCTGCTGCAGCTGCTGGCATTGCTGCCATCGCCCATGCTGCTGCTGCTGCAGCACCCGCTCTCCTCCTCGTCTCCCTTGATCCTCTTGGTTGATTCAGACACCTTGCAGCGCACTCACTGAGCCCCAACCAGCACCGACTGGGCCTGCCTGCGCTCGGTGCCACGCATGCTGACTGGCGCGCCGCCTTGGGTCGCACCCCGTGCAGGCAACGCAGCGGTCAACCTCCCCATTCTGTGTGCCGTTGCTTTCGAGCTGGAAGACCTAAGTAGCCGAGATGACACTCACCCCTCGTTCAGCAGCGGGCTGCGCTCGAGTGTCGACCCGGACCACAAAATGCCGCGGATCGCCCTGCGCGTGCTGCTCACCGCCGCAGTGTCCGCCCAGCTCCCCGTCGAGCGCCGCCCGCTCGGCTTCTCCTGGGGTGGCACCTACCACGCGGCCGCCGTGCTCAGTCACCATGCCAGCTTGCGCCCGTACCTGCGGGACTCGACCAGCGGCGGCGACAACAGCGTCGTGTGGCGCCTGGCGCACACGGCGGCTCAGCTCATCGCGCATGCACCCACCAGCGGCTGTGACGGCTTCACGCCCTGGGATCGTGTGTCATTCTGGTATAGCCTGCACGCGCTGCTGCACACGGCGTGCCTCCGCCTGCGCGACGCCCCCGGCCAGCTGCCCCGCTGGCGCCGGCTGGCGGCCCAGCTGCGGGCGGCGCTGCTGCGCCTGCCAGACGCCCTGCTGGCGGTGGCTGCTACGCTGGAGGCACCCAGGGAGCCTGAGGAGCCGTGTGAGGAGATCAACACCAGCGACTTCCTGTGCGACAGCTGGAGCATGATCGTCACACACGCGCTGTGCCCCCGCCTGGCCTGCTTCACCGCCATCGATCCCGAGGAGGAAGGCGCGGGCGGAGGCAGCGGCGGTGGCGGCGGCAGCAGCATTGCAGATGGCTTTGGCAACCTAGCCAGCATCATCAGCAACTGCCAGGAGCTGGCAGCCTGGTGCACAGCAGGCGCAGCGCTGCTGCGCGTGCTGCCCCAGGTGGCAGCGCTGGCTGAGCAGCACACCAAGGCAGATGATCCTCCCGCCGGCTTCAGGACGCGGATCACTGATCTGGCAGTCACGCTGGTCCACGCGGGGAGCGGCATCGCTGCGGCATGCCAGCTGGCGCTCAACGCCTCGCCAGACCATTTCCAGGCAGCAGAGCCGGAGCTGCTGGCGGCTGGCGAGGCGGTGTGGCAGCTGCACACGGCGTGCTGCCGGGCAGCCCACTGGCAGCCGCCAGAGGCACTGTCGGGCTGCTGGAGCGCCGCCGAGCTGCGTGGGCAGCTGCTGGTCGCGCTGCTGTGCCTGCAAGATGTGGCTGAGAATCTGAGCGGCTTCATAGTCGTGGGGCGGGCCCTTCAGCGGCGCGGGGCTCAGGAGTATGATTTGCCTGCCTCCCATGTGAACAACTCGCCGCTTGCCGGGTGAGGGCGGTGGGGCAGCAGCAGCGGCTGGGGACCCTGTGAGCGGGGACTGCTGCTGCTGCTCCTTCTGCTGCTCCCATGCTGTTACTAGTGCCGCTGTTTCTGCTGCTCCCGTGCTGCAAACATTGCCGCTGTTGCTATTGCCACACAGTGGCTCTGTGTGGCTGGCATCCGGTGTGCCCGGCCACTCCTGAAAGCAGCCATGGCCACCTTTACGCTGGTCCTAAACTCCTTTTCCTGACACCCCTTCTCCACTCCCCTTCTCCACTCCCCTTCTCCACTCCCCTGCACCTGCAGTACCGTCGCGGTCATGGCTGCCGCCTGCCTTGCAACGGTCCCGGTGCTGACCGGTCCGCAGCCCGATTTGACGGCCCTCAAGCTGCAGCTGGATGGTGAGGGCAGCAGGCAGGCAGCCACAGTAATGCTCACCGCTGCCCAGCGCTGCTGCCCGGAGGCGCTGCTGCTCAGCGAGCCGCTGCAGCAGCTGCTCGTCCTTCTGATTGATGGCTGCTCCGGATTCCATGTGAGCGCGGGGCAGGCAAGTCAAGGGAGGGAGGGGCTCAAGGGGGGCGCAGGCCCAGCAGGGAGCGAGAAGTCACGAGGCATCTTGCTGTTGTTGTATTTTCTCCGGGGCAGGAAGGGACGTTACATGTGGCCTTGCATCTCTATTGACCTCCCTTCCCCGCTTGTGCATCGTGCCTGGGCAAGCCCTGGATCCTGCCTTGCTATTTGGACGCACATGAGACTCACGTATGAAGAGTGACAGCTGGGACATCCACATATGAAGGGTTGCTCCCGCTGTGCTGCCTCCCTTCCCTGCAAGAGCCTGCAGAGCTTCTGTGCCGCCCACCCAGCCTTGCACACACCTGCCTTGCACACACACACACACGCACATACACACGCCTACCCAGGCTCCCGGTGTGCTGCCCACCCCGCCCTGCAGTCAGCCGCGGAGCTGCCGCTGAGCACAGAGCTGCTGAGCGAGACGGAGGGGCCGCTGGCGGTGGCCTGGCTGGTAGAGCGGGGCGTGCTGGAGTCGGCGCTCCTCAACCTCTCCCTCTGGGCGCCTTTAGGCCGCCCCCACAATGCCGATGTGCGCTGCTTTGAGCTGCTGAGCTGCATGCTGCGGTAGCCAGTGGGTGTGTGTGTGGGGGGGGGGGTGGGGGCGCCATGGAGGTCCACACCCCTGTTGGCTCCCTCAACCCACGCCCCAGGGCGTATTCTTCTTCTTTGCATGCTGCGGTTTGGGTTTGCTAGAGGCACCCAGGGGTGTATACAGGGGTGCAAAGCCATACATGTGCAAAGCCGCACATGTGCAAAGCCGGGGCGGCCTGCATGCAAAGCTAATGTTGCCCTGCTGGCAGGCGTGCCCCCTCCCCACAGGCTGCCCCCGCATGCGCCTCACCTCTCCGGTCCCGTCCTCGCCTGCCCCGCAGGATTTCGACACCGGTGTGTGCATTGTGTTTGACAAATTGGACTGCCTAGCCAGTGAGGCCTGGCCGGCGGCAGCGGAGGCGCATCAGCAGCAGCTTGCGGGCACGCTGCGCCCGATACGGGCAGGGTACGAGCGGCAGATTTCTTTCCACATTGCCCCATCCGCGCTGCACGCCCGGGCCACCAAGGCGGTGGACCGGCTGCGGCGGGAGGTGATGCCGGCGGCCCAACAGCTGGCGGAGACGCTGGTCAGTTGGTATCGGCAGCCGGAGCAGCAGGCCGAGGCGCGGCAGCAGCTGGCCCGCGCCGCCGCTGCCCGCGCGTGCGCCAACCTGCGCTGCGCCAATGTGGGCCTGGAGGGCGGCCCCGGCTATGGGCAGGGGGATGGCTGCAAGCGCTGCAGCGGCTGCCTCTCTGTCCGCTACTGCAGCACGGCATGTGCACAAGCCGACTGGCAGGCGGGGCACCGGCGCGTGTGCAAGGCGCTGGCGGCGGAGCGGCAGCAGCGCAGGCTGCAGCAGGCGGGGCAAGGGCAGGAGGCTAGCTGAGTGGCATGTTCTTGTGGATGTGCCCATTCATGCTCTGTCCTCTCGTTGTAAATCTGCACACTGCACACTGGCAGTAATGCACTGCGCTCAAAGATGTGGTCAGCGGGTGGAGACTTCTGGATTTGACAATGCAACAGGGACCCACCACTGGTGCACCCCATGCAGTGCTGTGCGGTTGCCGCCACTGGTATGCCGAGCCGCCCTCTGGAAGCCTTCTCACTTGCATCCCAAGAGTGCTAGGATGCCTCTCTCTGCTCTTGCCCGCATTGTTGCATGCACGCCAAAGGCACATCGCCCCCCAGGGAGGTTGGGGCAAATCGAGGAATGCAAGGTCATGCAGGGGCGGGGCATGCGGGCAGCAGTGTGCGGAGGTGTTGAACATGTGAATCGTCGCAGGGGGAAGGTTTTGGAATAGTTTTGAATTTAAGAAAAAATGTCGTCCAGCTTTGGGTCTGAAAGAATACGTGTTCTTACGTAGAACCGGGTGCGCCTCCTATGCATGCAAAGCGCTAGCGCCGCCCCTGCTCCGTTGTCAGCACACCCTGTGGTCAGCACACCCTGTGCTGCCCCTGCACTCGCCAACACAGCCTTTGCCAGTGTCTCAGAATGTACAGTCTGAGACGGCACTGCTCAATTCGGGCGCGTTGGCTGCCTGACGTCTACACGTGCGTCTGCCTCACTCCAGAGCCGTGCAATAGATCCGGTGCTCCTCAGCTGCCACGTCCACAGGATCCAGCGTGGCAGCCAGCTCAGCCTCGGACACGCCCGCCTCGCGCAGGGCAGCGCCCAGGGCAGAGATGGCCTGGGGGCAGGGTGAGGGGAGGAGGCAGGAAAGGGAAGGGGGAAGTGAGGAGTTGAATGAAGGAGGGAAGAGGGAAGGCAGGCAGGCACTGGCACTGGCAAGCACTGGCAGGCATGCAGGAACTGGCAGGCAGGCAGGCAGGCAGCACGCCACAATACACACACACAACCGAGCGCTGCTCCCCCTGCAGCTGCCTCGCTCCCTTCCCCACCGGCCTCCCTGCCCACCTGCGCCGCGCGTGTGATGCAGGCGCCGTGCTCTGCCAGCACGTTTTCTGCCGCCGCCTCCCAGTAGCGGTCACCGTAGCTGATGCACAGCTCCTGCCAGGGCTCTGCCGGCTGCTCTCCAACATAGGTGTACAGGATATGGGGGCGCCGCCCGATGGGGTCCCAGATAACCTGCCATGAGCGGAGGCAGGGGATGCAGGGTGGAGGGGCGTGCACGTGAGGGCGCAGGGTGGAGGTGAGCGAGGGTGGGGTGCTGGCCCTCCGCCCTCCGCTGAGGCTGGGTGGCGCGAAATAAGGCCGCCGCCGACCCTCCTCTGCCACCAACCCCCATGGTTGCAACCAGTCGGCCAGCCAGCCGGCCAAGCATCTCTGTGGCGACAGTTGCCTGGTGGTTAGGCAGGTGTGCATGGAAAATTGGTTGGGCACACTCCAACGGGTGGTCGGTCTCACCTCGCCTGCGATGTTGGCCTCCCCGCTGCCGCCCTGGCCATCAAACGCCCCCAGCACATCGTTGGCAAAGGCCAGCTCGTTGCGCCGCTTGGCGGCGTCAATCGTCAGGTTGGGCCCTTCGCAGCGCCACTCCTTGCCCACAGCATCCTCCACCTTCCAGCCCTCGATGTCAAACAGATACTCCTGCGGGATGGGGAGCAGGGGGCGGGGCGCGGGCGGTGGGGGCGTTGTTTTTAAAGCAAGGATGCATTGCATTGCTTTGGAGCAAAGATGCTTTGCTTGAGCACGGGGCTTTGCCTCAGAGCACCAGCGACTTGACAGCACACTCAACAGGCTGGCTGCGCCAGGCAGCTCCAGAGCAGCAGGAGCGCTGCCAGGTGGAACGCCGGGACAGCAACACATTATGCTGTACATGCCAGCTGCCCCCGACTCACGCTGCTCTTGTCCACTTTCTTGGCGGCACGTGCCACGCCCACGTACACGCCCATCCACTGGTTGGTCTGCAGCCGGCGCCCCTCAGGGCGGGCCACCAAGCTGCGGGCCGGCTGGCCCGGCGGCGTGAGTAGCCTGGGAGGGACGGCGGGGCGGCGAGGAGGGTGGGTTGTAGGGGTGGGGGCGGGACGGGGGTGGGGTGGGTGAGGCAGAGGCACAGGCAGGGCAGTACTGTGAGAGGGGAAGGCAAGGGGAGGCGGGCAGTGAGTGGGGTAGAAAAGAGCGGTGCTGCGCTGTATACCGCAGCTGTACTGGTACGCGTGCCAGCTGTCGCCCCCCCCGCAGCACAGCGCACCTGACACGGTGCAGGCGGGACAGCACGTCGCACACCACCGTGCCCTCCACCTGGCCGCTCGCCAGCAGGTCCTCCAACGCCTGTGGACAGCAGCAGTGGTGGTGCAGAAGTGGTGCCACCAGTGGTGCCCGCAGTGGTGCCAGCTGGCAGCGGCGGCCGGCTGTAACAGCAGCGCCGGCATGCAGGCGCAGCAGGCGGCCAGCAAGTGCGCAACAGTGTGGAGTGGTGCCCCCTACAGCAGTGCCTGTCACACCACTGCCGGCATGATGCAGCCAGGTATTGTGTGCAGGAGGAAGGGTATGCATGCGCAGCATGCGCAGGCTGGTGCCCACAGGTGCCCACAGATGCCCCGCCAGGTGCCCCTGAGAGCCGTCCCACCCACCCACCCGCCCGCCCGCTGGCACTTGCCTCGTCGGGTGCGGCCTTCCTGGGTGCGGTCTCCAGCATCTGGCGGGTGCCCTCATCCAGCCGGCTGAAGTCGGTGCGCCGGCTGAGCGCCAGCCCCTCGGCTGGGCGGAAGGTGTCTGCCGCCGCCACCCGCCGCTGCAGCCGGCTCAGGGCCAGGAAGGTGGCGGGGGGCGGGTGCTGCTCGCAGCTGGCATCAAGCGCCGCCCCCAGCTTCCCCTCGCCTTCCTCGCTGCCGCCCTCTCCCTCATCCTCGTCAACTTGGTAGTATGCTGCTGCCGCTGCCCTTGTCGCGCCCTTCAGCGTCGCGGCCTGCGCCGGCTTGAGCTCGAGCTGCTTCTCCTGGGCCAACTTTATCCGCCGCAGCAGCATCACGTCTGCCGCATGGCTGCGCCAGCCGGCGGCCAGCAGGGCCGCCTCCTTGTCCGCCGGCAGCCGCGGCTCCTGGCCATTCGCCGGCGCCGCGACGGGCTTGGGGGGCGCGGCAGCGGCTACTGGCTCTGCCAATATGGTGCGCCGCGCACGCGGCGCAGGCTCGGATGCAGAGGCTTGAGGGGGGGCGGCCTCTTGCTCCGGCGTGGCGGGCGGCGGCGGCCGGGCCGGTGTGCCCCCGACGGTGGGCCGAAGCCGACTCGGCTGGTCGGCGCTTTCCGCCGCCGTGTCCTGGCCGCCTTTGTCTTGATGCATAGGCATCTTCTCTGGGCCTGCATCATGAGTTGGCGGCGTGTTGGCGAGTGAAGTGGCCTGGTAGAGGCACTGCCTGGCACGAGTGATGGGGGCTGACTGCAAGGCGATGCTTGGCGGTGGCCGCAGGCGGTGGGGCGGCCAGCCAGCCGCCGCGCGCTGGCGTACCTCGCGCTGCACTAGTAGTGTCCTGAAGTTCTCGTTGAAGTCACACCGGGGGAGCCGCTCGGGGGGGGACGCTCCGGCCAAGACTCCAATCCGGCCAGGTGCCTTGGCTTGCGGGGAGCGCGCGCTGGCTGGAAGTGGGCGATAGAGTCAGCAAAGCGTGTCGGAAGGAGTGCCTTTGCTGGTGGCGCCGTGAATTGATGGGGGCGGGCCGGGGGCGCAGCACAGCGCGCCCGCCATGACGGCAACGTCGCAGGTAGCTCCTAGGCATCGCCTGCAGGTCTGGTCAACAGACGACGATTGCCATGAAAGCCAGTTGTGGCTTTGGCAAGCCCCCTTGGTCATCTCCTTCTATGTTGCGCCCGGCTCTCTCGCGTCCAGGTAATGGCATCTCCCTCTCTCCCCGCTTTGTGTGCCCTGCCAGCGCGCCGCCGCCTCCCGGCCTGCCTGCCTGTCCTGCCTCCAGCCTCCTCAATTCTTTCTTGTGCGAGTATGCTTATGTCAGAGGGTGGAGTTTGCAAAGCTGTGGCCTGGCTGCGCAGTGCTGGGCATGGTGCGGTTGAGGAGCCTGGCAGTTCGTGCCACGCCGCCCTCCCCCTAAACCAGCTGCAAGTGGGGCAGGGGGAGGCACGGCAGGCGGCGTAGACCACATTTTTACATTGCACAGTAAATTTTACAAGTGTAGCGTTCGGTTTAGCAATAAATTGCATTGTACAACACGTCTGCTGTCAAAGAAAACTGGCTGCCGAGAAGGCAACGTGTGCGGGGTATTACTGCTGTCAGTCCAGGCTTTGCATGCCACGCATGCTGGGTCAATGTGTGAGTACGCTGTGCACCGACCGTGCACATGCACGGTGAGATGTGAGTGAGGGAACACACAGGAACAGGGGAGCACAAAATGGCACGTGGAAAAGTTCGTGTGGGGGCGACCGCTGGCAGAGGCTCGGGCCTCAGGCTGGCTGGCAGTGTGTGGTCCAAGGTTTTGATTGATTATTCAGCTCGTACTCTTCGCATAGAAGTTACTACTGTAGTTTACAATTCACTTGGGGAAGAGCCCGCATCACACAGCGCCGGGTGGCTGCTGCGCACTGCCGCCAGATACGCCTGCCCCAATGCTGCACTGCAGCGCTTGCAGTCTGGAGCGGAAGCCGTGTACTAGCACAGCACCTGCACCGCGCTGGGCAGCGGCTCGCCGTACGGCAAGCTGGCCAGCTGGCACTGTGCGCCGTTGAGCCAGCCAGTGAGGCACACCCCCCCATGTGTATACCACTGGCGGCAGATTCTGGGGCCGACTGGCGAGGACGTGGGGCACTTGGCTGCCCAGGCCTCGGCTGTGGCCTTGGCCATGCACACACAGTCGTAGTCAACCCGCTCGCCATTGTTGTCACCAGCCACAAAACTGCAGCGCTTCCCTGTATCCGATTTGTGACCTGCAGCCAAGGCGTCAGAGGCAGGGGGCAGCAGGGGCGGGCATCAGCAGCTGCATGTCCCCCATGCTGCGGCGCCACGCATTGTGATGCCAATGCCCCAGAAGTGTGCTATGGTGTGCCCGCCACTAGCAGCCACCACGTTGTCAGAAGACAGTTGCAATCCACCCGCTGTGTCTCGTGTGTGCTGCCTTCAGCAATGCATGCACCGTGCTCATTCACTCAGCAATGCATGCACCGTGCTCAGTCAGTCACCCAGCAATGCATGCACCGGGCTCAGTCACGCGCACATGCGCACCCACTCGCTCACCAAATGAGATGGGACCCTGGTCGGTGATGCGGCACACGCTGCGCCCCGCAGTGCCCCCGGTAACGGGCTTTAACCCAAGCAGGCCACACGTGAAGGGGCAGTCGCCTTGCACATGAGGCACAAACACCACTGCAGGCAGGCCGAGGGGTGCAACCGACCGGTCCATAGTTAGCAAGAAACCACTTTCTGTGATGTTGTTTCGTGGCCCGTTTGCGTTAGCTGGCAGGCATGCCGCTGTGCATACTCTATCCCCGCAAGAAACCGTTCCCTGCACCACAGTCAATGCCAGCTGGCACGAGCGCCCATCAGGGCTTGCTGACTCACGCTTGCCGGACTTGGTTGCTGAGGAGCCCAGCAGGGTGTTCTGCCAGAGGGTTGTGCCGGCTGCACAGAAACGTGGGGCGCATAACGAGTGTTCACATCAAGCAGCAGCGGACGTTGCGCTGATGTAGCCGTCATGCTTTTGCCCATGCAGACATGTGGGCCCACTATAGCGGCTGCAGTAAGAAGGCGGGCGGGCACGGCAGGCACGGCAGCATGCAAGGCAGCAAGCAGGGCAGCTGCAGGGCAGCAAGCAGAGAAGGCAGCTGCAGGGCAGCATGCACAGCAGCAGCTTGCTCGGCAGCACGCAGGGCAGCATGCATGGCAGCATGCACGACAGCATGCACAGCAGGCAGCTAGCTCCGCAGCGTGCAGGGCAGCGTGCACGGCAGCATGCAAGGCCGCCGGCAAGCTCACCAGCATTACAGCTGACCGCTGCTGGCGCAGCAGAGGAGCAGTATGCCGCCTTGGGTGCGTCCACCAGGCAGTCATCCAGGTTGCTCTGCCATCCAGAGCAACTGATCTGGCTCACCAGCCGCGGCAGGGTGCCCGGCCCACATGCATTGCTGACAACGGCGCCGCCACTCAGCTTGAGTGCACGACACACCGTCTCAGCCTCGGCCCGGCCGAAGTTATCGCTGCACACCATTGACCACTTGGCGCCCACCCGCACCTCCAAACGCCCCCGGAGGGCTGTGCCCCCGGCGAGGCGCACGCCGGTGACTTTCACTGCAGAACGGAGGCAGGTGCGGTGGTGTCAACAGCTCAGCATGGACCTGCCACCACTTAGCCTGAGCACCACGCAGCAGCAGCACTGTAATCCCGCTTCGCCTACCCCCGCCCCGTCCCCACCTCCGCCCAGCCCCCACCCCCGCCGTGGGGGGCACTGTGTGACAGTTGCCCTCTCCCCGCACCCGCACACAAGCGTCCCAACAGCAGCGACAATTGCAGCAGCAGCAGGCCCTCGCTCGCTCGCTCCCTCACTTGTGTTGCACCGCACCCCGACCTCCTGATTGGCAAAGTAGTCGGCATCTGCCATGTATGGCACGCTGGCGTAGCGGCACTGCTCCAGGCGGGTGTGCCCCGGAAAGCACTGCACCTCGTCCACCAAAAGGCGGCGCCCGCTGGAGCCGAAGAAAGATCCTTGCAGGGGCACCCCACCCGCCAGGCCCAGCCTGCGGCACACAAGCCGGGCTGCCGCGCTGTCAAACAGGATCTGGCTGACAGGGCCCCATTGGCCTCCAAGCTGGAACTCCACACGGCCCTGGTAGGGACTGCCGCCGTCGGCCAGGCGCACACCCGTGATCGACTCTGCATGCAGGGCAGAGCACGGCACGGATGGTTTTGAGGGTGCATTAATTATGTGTGGGTGCTTGCGCATGGTGCCGCTGCATGGGCGTCCCTGCATAGCATGCCTGCATCACATGTCTGCACACCTGCACGTGCCATCCGGCACAGTCCCCATGCACGCCATCCCCCCAGCATGCCGCAACCCCCATCCCCCCCCGCGCGCCCCCTGCCTCACCCCCCACATGTCCACCCCTTTGCTCACCATTAAAGCACAAAGACAGCCGCGACACGTCAGCCGGCGTGGTGCTGACATTGAACCTGGCGAGAGCGGCGCCGCCGGGACCCCACGGCTGTGCCGCCGTGATGCACGTGTTCTCAATGTCCGCCAAATCGTAGCCCATGCCGTAGCCCCAGTTGCCTGTAAAGCCTGCCGACGCCCCTGCGTTTGCCTTGCGCATGCCGCAGATGTACCGCTGCGCAAACGTCATGTGGGCGGCGGCGTCGCACTGGGTGCCTGGCACCCAGGCGGGTGGCGGGGCTCTGGATGACCGGCAGAAACACTCGAAGGAAGAGGCTACGAGCTGGCTGCGAAAGTTGCTTGTGTACCTGCACACGGTGTGCCCGCTGCCGGTCCTGGCGGTCATGCCTGCAGCATAGCAAGCACAGCATGGACGCAGCGTCAGGGGTCCGATGCAAAGCTCAGCAGGATCGACAGCAGCGAAAACCAGGGGCCAGGCTGCTGGAGGCCTGCTAGTAGCAGGTGTTCTCAGCTGCAAGCAAGGCCGCCTGCCCACCTGCTGCCCCAAGCATGCCAATGCACAGGCTCCCCGACCCCTACCCCTCCCGCACACACACACACCACAGCTGCTGCACAAGGCATGCCATGCCAACTTACGCAGGCCCACAAGCACACAACACCGACACACACCCTATAGAAGCTGCCCCCAAAAACGCAAGCACCCCATAAACAGCGTCATACTCTAGTCATAAGCATGTGGTAGCAGCGCACCTGTGACAATCATGCCCATCAGCATGTCGCTCTCCCACACCCCCATGTCCCTGCACACTGAGGCTCGCCCATCGGCGGTCTTGATGGGCAGCAGGCCCTGCCGGCCGCACGCCACCTCACAGCTGCCTAGCTCCGTGGGAACCAGGGTGTCTGCACATAGATGGTGTCTGCACATAGATGGTGTCTGTACATAGATGGCCGTGAGGGGAAGGCAGGGGCTGCGGGTCAAATGAATGGCTGGTAAGCCGCTTGCAGGCGTGCTCAAACATGTTCTGCTGCGGCTGATCCTCCTTATCAGTGCCGTGACAGAGCATGGAGCATGGCAGGAAGCACAACTTACAGAGGTGGTACTGCTTGACGGTTGGCGTGAGCAGAGGGGTAGACGGGTAGGTGGCAGGGACTGCAGGAGCGGCAGCAGCAGCAGGGCCAGCTGGCAAAATCAAAGCCTGATGCAGCGGTGCACGTGTTGCGGTGGCAGTCAGGCTCTGGCTGTTGGTGGTGCCTGCTCGACTCCCAAGCCCCCACCCTGCCTCCCCATCTCCCCAGCCTTTGCCATCACCAACGCCTTGTTCTCTCCCCCTCTCCCTCTTCCCCCTCCCCCGAGCCCATCCCCACTCACGCTGCTGGCAGAGCACCTCTGGGGTGCCTGTAGCATTTGTGAAGCCCAACGACTCGTGATAGTAGGTGCAGGCGCCCCCCACCAAGCCTCCAGCTGAGGAGCCACGGTCGCCTGGCACACGGCAGATGTTGGGGGCTATGGCAGGGAGGGCCTCCTTGGGGCAGGCAGCCGCCCACGTCAGCGCAGCGGCGTGCTTTGCCTCGTGACAGACGCAGGAAAACCCCGGCCGGTAGGTGCAGTAGAGGCATGGGCTGCCGCCGACGCACTCGTTCATGACAATGGTTTCTCCTGCAGCCAGGCGTTGGAGCGATGGGGTCAGCACACCGGGTATTGCGCCGCTAACCCGCCGCCACTTACACGCCCACGTGCGCACCCACCCATCCTGCCTGCCCGCTTTTCCCACCCATACCCCACTTGTGTTGTACAGCTGCATCCTTCCTCCCCATGCACAACCCAGCAGCAGCACCCACCAAAGGCCTGCATGTCGATTCCGTTTTCGTTGATCTCGGCCAGGCACACCGCACCGCCCTTCTTGCCGCTCAAGCTGCGCAGGCCACGCTTGCCGCACACGCTGGCGCAGGTGTCGGGGGTTTGGTGCTCGTGCCTCACAAGCTTGACTGCAGCAGGAGGGTGGTTGGTGTGGAAGGCACCATTGCCACTGAGCCTTGCCACACGGGCATATTGTGGGAAGATTGGCTGAGGTAGCCACACACACAAGTGGTGCAAGGGGTGGCCTCTGGCACATGGGCAGCATGGCAGCTGGCTGGCTGGCTGGAGCAAGCAGCGCTTGTGTGGGTGTTAACGCTGGAAGAAAGCATTGTGCGTGACGGTGACAGAACTCACGTAAGCCGGCCTGCATGACCGCGGCTTCACCCCGCTCCACTGGCTGATACCAGAAGGGTGACACTTTGGGTGGGGGGGAGATGGGAGGCGGGGAGATGCCGCCCCCGGTCAGGGCGCTCAGTGCAGCCGCAACGTTCAGCCTGCCACCGCTGGATACCTTGCCAGCCAGGCCGCCCACTTTGTCCACCGAGGCCAGCAGCGCGGACCTGCGGGGCGCCACAAAAAGAGGAAGCGAACAAGTTTACTAGAATGGAAGTAGCGCCCAGGGAAATTTGCTTTAAAGCGGCCAGTAGCAGGGAGAGAGGTCGGGAGGGCGTGGCAGGGCAGTGGGGAGGTCTGTGCAGTGCCCAGGCGATGTACCGCACACTACACTCATCTGGGGCCGCACCCACCATGAGCTACGCTCAGCTGGGGAAGGCAAAGACACAACGTACGCCACAGTGGCCCGGTAACAGAGGAACAGCGTGTGGTGGCCTGGCACTAAAGGGTCTCACTTGACGGCCGCCAGCGTTGCCTTGGGCTTGGCAGACCAGAGGAGGGCGGCAGCACCAGAGACCAGGGGTGCGGCCATGCTGGTGCCAGACTGGTACTTGTAAGAGGTGGTGCTGGTGTACCAGGTGGTCAGTAGCCCGTCTCCAGGGGCGGACAGGTGGACCACCTTGCTGCAGACCGGGGAAGAGGAAGGAGAAGAAGATGATGCTTACAGACCGACGGCGTGGGGTTGAGGAAGCCAACTGGAAGTGAAGCCAAAGGCACCAGTCAGCTGCAGGCCTGTACCGGGGGATGGGGAGTGTGGCGAGTGTGTGCGGGCTAGGGTGAAGGATGTGGTGTGGGGGTTGGGTAGGTCCAGTTGGCGCCAAGCGAAGCCATGCACATTGGTGGTGCATGCGCCCAGCGCGCAGTAGCGGCGGCAGCAGCGGCGGCAGCCGAGAATGTGCTGTGCTGTGCTGTGCTGTGAGGGGCAAAGAGCTGCAGGGCATGTTCGGCAAAGGCTGTGTGCAGCTGCGTGTGCAGCTCACGCACCTGCCATAGTTACTGAATGAGGCCAGGGAGTCGTCCTTGAGGGATGCAGCCACTGCAACACATGGATGCAGCACGACGAAGTGCTTGAGCATGATGTGCGCGTCAGCAGGCATTCCCAGCCCTGCTGTGCATCACGCGCCCCCCAGCCCTGCTGCCAGATGCTGCTGCCAAGCGCTGCTGCCGGGCCCTACTGCTCTGCTGACAGCGCCGGAGCCCAGCACTCAGTCGGCTGCATAAGTGTAGGCAGGTTGATGAGTTCAGCCAAGCACACCGGCAACAAGGCTGCGGGCAGCCGCATGCTTGCCTGCAATGACATTGGCCAGCTTGTAGGAGGCCGGGTAGGCGCGGCTGGCTTCTGCCACTGCATCCAGGTCCTTGTGGTCTGCGTGCAAACGGAGCACAGCAGATGACGCCGTGTTGCTCTCTATTCGCATGCTGCAGCAAGCAAAGGCTCAAACACAGCACTCCAGTGCAGGTTACACACATCGCCCCCTGCTCAGCAGGCTGCAGGCTGCAGGAGGCAGCTGCGGAGGCGAGGTTGCAACACGCGCACACAGCAGCCGCTTGAAAAGCATCACGCCCCCCTCCTGCCTCCCTGTGCCACTCCCTGTGCACTAAATGCACGCAGGTATGGCACCTCCCCTTACCGTTGCCGGCGGCAGCCACCAGCAGTATGCCGGCCGCGTTCAGCGCCTTCACCGCATTGAACTCCAGCTGGGAGAACTTGTAGTTGCCGAAAGAAGCAGATACCACCTTCACCTTGGCCTGCACACACACACACACACACAGGGCGTGTACACGTCAGCATGCAATCAAAGGCCGATCATCGGCCGATCATGATGAAGGCCTGTCGATGAAAGGCTGGCACAGAAGCCTGCTGACTCAGGGGAGCTCGGCAGCCGGAGGCAGCTCCCGTGTGCACCAGAACTGGCAGCCAAACAAGAGCGTGGTGGCAGGCACTGCTGCGGCACAACCAAGGCATTGGACAAACACACAGCATCACATCAAGGCCCTGCCTCAGCCGGGCCTCAGCCTGTGCCATGCAGCCGGTGCGGCACTGGCTGGCAGCGCTTGCCTGCCTGCACAGCGCCATGCAGTCCAGGATGCCGCTGAGGTGCAGCTCCCCGCTCCCCAGGGCGGCGCGGCAGATGTGCATGGACACCTGCACCGACGGGCAGGCGCGCACAGGCAGTTGGTCAGATGTGCAGGGTTGGGAAGAGTCGGGAAGAGTTGGGCAGTTGGGAAGAGCTGGGCAGGGGGCGGTGGGCGGGGCAGGGGTGGGTGAAAAGGGGGAGCAGCGGCGGTGATGTTGCACGTGTGGGGAGACTTGGGGGGTGATTGTGCAGGTGCCCCAAAGCACCAGCAGGCGCGCCCCGTGACCATGTGGCACCTCACCTTCCAGCTCACTCCAGCCACCCCCTTCCTGTTGTTGCCCACAGCACCAAGCACGCCGGCCACAGCTGTGCCATGGCCATGCACATCTGCAGGGGCAGCACGCAGGCCAGCTGCTTCATTCAGCGCTTGGCACAGCCACAGTGCAGCGGCTGTCCGCCCGCCCGACAGCCTGCCTTCTGGCATGCACTGGCAAGCTGGGCTGCTGGCGGGCGCTGCCGGTACAGGCAGGTTCAGATGTAGATCTCTGCCGTTACGGGTGTCTGAACTGAACATGCCATCCAGCTACAATGCACCATGGCCATCGCAAAAGCTTATGCCCAAGGTCAAGGCGCGGCAGGCAGGCCCGCGCCTTGCCGTGCTGCCCCGGGCGCACCGTTGTAGTCGGAGTAAGCCGGGGTGCCCACAGCGGGCATCTCCCTCAGAGGGTTTGCGCTGCCGTTGCACCTCTCGCAACCCCTGCATGGGCGAGGCAGCGGGCAGGTGGAACGAGCGTGCTGGTCCAATAGTGTGGGGTTCGCTGCCACTGCATGGCCCCTGCCGCCGTCATTGTGTGTGTGTGCTGCCCGTCTGGGTGCTTGGGCCCAATGCCTGGGCCCCTGCCGGTGTCATTGCCACTGCCCACCACCCAGTGGCACATGCCATGCAAACGGCAGCACGCCAATGGCTGCACGAGACCTGGCATGGCAGCAGCCTGCCCAGCCAGCAGCACGGCCAGCCAGCAGCCCAGCCAGCTGCAGCCAGCAGCACGGCCCAGCCAGCTGCCAAGCCAGCTGCCCAACCAGCTGCAGCACGCAGCGCGGCCCAGCCAGCGGCCCAGCGGCACAGTCAAGCCAGCTGCCCAGCGGCGCTGTGGGGCGCACCTGTTCCAGTTGAGGGAGGCAATGTTGGCTGCCAGATCCTCGTGCCCCTTCTTGGCTCCCGTGTCTATTACACACACCTTGGTGCCCGCAGCGCCAGTGGCGGTGGCCCAGGCCTGTGGGGCAGACACCTTGGCCAGATGCCACTGAGAGGAGTAGCGAGCATCATTGGGGGTGACTGGGGCGGCTGCCAGGCGGCGACGCTGGGCTGTGGGGAAGCTGTCGGAGGGCTGGGAAGCGCCGGCCACTGTGACGTGACCGGGCTCGCCGTGGCTGAGCGCTGATGATGCTGAGGTGGCGGTGGGGGTGGCGTCGAACAGGCGGTAAATGTAGTCGGGCTCAACTATCTCCACGCCTGCTCCCAGGCAGCAACAGGCATGCATGTACACGCAAGCAGGCCATCTCAGAACGAGAATGCCCGTTTGAGGTCCCAGCGGCACAACGGGCGCTGCTAAGCATGCTGCCCCTGCACCCGCCATGTGGTAAGCATGACACAATGCAACTCTTTGCACAGCCAGCGCTGGCAGCGGGCGTTGGCTGCAGTGCTGAGCACGGCGGCCAGAAGAGACACTGTGAAAGCAGCCGCAGCAGCCACGGCAGCGGGAGCAGCAGCGGCAGCAGCAGCAGCGGCAGCAGCAGCGGCAGCAGCACCAGCACCAGCCGCAGCCGCAGCCGCCGCAGCCGCCGTCACCGCAGCCTCTCACCTGGGTGCCCCTGCAGCTGCCTCATCTTGGCCTCCACGCTGCTGCCGTCAGTGATGGAGCACAGAAGCACCCTGCCAGGCGCGGGTGCGGACGCTGACGCAGCAGCTACGAGCACATCGCCATCACTGGCGCCGCTGCCAGTAGCGAGCACACGCTCGACATGCAGGCCAGGGGGAAGGGTTGAGGCCGCGGCTGCAGAGGCCTGCCCTGCCACTGCCGGTGGCTGGCGCAGCTGCACCAGCAGCCTGTCAGGCACGTACTCTGGAGCGGCGCCCGGCTCCGTGGCATGGACGCGGCGGGTCGACCTGTGCATGGAGGATGACGCACGTGGTGGATTGTCAGGGTTGCAATTATGGAGGTAAGATAGAGAGCTGCAGCGCATTCGCGTCACCACCTATCCACCTTTCTCCTTGAACTGTGTTCTGGCAGCCAGGCGGCGGTGGCGGCGGCGCCAGCATGGCGGCGCCGCCAGCTGCGCACCTGTCAGCGTCCAGCGGCCTTGGAAGGCCAGACACGGAGCTCGCAAGCACTTCATAGGACGGGGTTGGGAGGGTTGCGGGCAGCGTCAGTACGGCCACTGGCCGCAGGGGAACTAGCCAGTATCCCACAAGATACATGGCCGAACCCAAAGCGGCAGGGCGACATGCAGACTGTCGGAAAACTATTGGACCAACCTGAGGCGAGGACAGTGCACATGGCGAGTCGGGCGAGTTTCCTGGGGGGCGCGGCCCGTCGAGAACGGGCCGCCAGGCGCCCAGGGCGCGATGCATCCATGTGTAAGTTCGTTGCAAATAGTTGGTGCTACTAAAAGGCCTGGAAAGCAGTCAAATCCGGGCAACCAGCAGGGAAGTGCTCAAGCACTCGTGAGTTCAAGAGTGGTTCGAGCTTTCGGGGTGTCGGGTGATAGTCAGAAGCACAAAATCGAGCTCAAGACGTGAGTGTAGCTTGTATTAAAGACTCAGAAGTGCCCCGAGACACACGCCACTTCAGTCGCTTCCGGAAGTACACGTCTCCTCAGACGACGTGGCCTTATACTGATCAGTCCTCCCAGAGCTGCGGCAACCTGCCCGGCTGCGGCCACGACAGCAGCAGCACTGCGCACCTGCGGCACAGCGCCCGAAGGCCGGCGTCATGCCTGCCGCTCGCCGGATGACAGCCTCTCTCTGGGCATGCCATCAGAGCAGCAGGCAGAGGTACGGCAGCAGCTGACCCGCGCTGCCGCTGCTGGCTCCCCGTGGACTTGAGATGTAATTGATAGATAGATTGATTGAATTGCCCGCGCCTGTGCTGGAGGCCGGGAGGGCCAGGCTTCTGTCAGCGCCATGGTTGCAAGCGCTGCAGAGGCTGCCGCACTGTCAGGTATCGCACCACGCCCTGCTGACATTCCTAATGGCGGGCGGGGCACCGGCGGGTGTGCCAGGTGCTGGCGGCGGAGCGGCAGCAGCATCATGCAGAGCAGGTGCAGGGGAGGCACAGCAGACGGGCGCAGGAGAACTCATTTTACATTGCACAGTAAAGCGCACATTGCGTATGCTCATGTAATTGCAGTGTGAATGAAATATCTGAACTTTTAAAACGAGTAAAGAGGGTACAGATAGGGTGGGGCTTCTGGGTGCGCCGTGCCCGGCCCTGCCGCCGCTCCCGCCAGCGAAGCGCTCGCAGCATGAACCCACTGAGTGTCGCCGGGCTGTGCCAAGTCGGATTGGATCAATCTTTGACTGGGCACCATCTAAGCTACAAGGGGCCCGGCGCTTGCGGCCCATGTCAATTCGCCGCCTCTCGTCCTGGCTGTCCCCCGGGCGGGCGGGGTTCGCGGGCATACCAGGTCTCAGCCGCCCAAGCGACTGGCAAACCCTGGCCCGCGACGCCGTCACCCAGTGCCAGGGGCTGGTGGGGGAGGTGGTGCAGGCGCCGCCGACGGTGGCGGTGGTGCGCCTCTTGGACGACATCTCCGACACGGTGAGGCCCTTTCTAAGGCAGTCAGCAAGTGCAGGGGTGCGTATGAGGGTTGCTGTGTGCGGGAAGCGTCGTTGTGGGCTGCAGGGCAACCAGCTGCCGCCCGGAACACCCACAGCGTGCCGCTCGCCAGCGCCCCTCATTCCTGCGAACAGTTTTGAGGAAAATATCGGCTCCACATCTACTTGTAGAAGCAAGGGCGTACCGTGCACACGGTCCCCTGCAGCTATGCCGAGTGCTGGGTGCAGCCGAGTTCTTTCTGCAAGTGTGCACCCAACCCAGCCTGCTTTTGAGCACATATCTCCCAAGTCCCCTGCAAGCACCCAAGCTTGCAGCAGGCGACCCCCTTCTGAGCACACCCCCATGGCCCCCCTGCAGCTGTGCCAAGTGCTGGATGCCGCCGAGTTCTGCCGCAACGTGCATGACGACCCTGAATGGCGGCAGCAGGCGCAGCAGGCGAGTGGGGGGCTGAGACGGAGCCTGCAGGGCGGGGCACGCCTGTATAAGAAGGGAGAGTGCCGGCAAGGGGAGGAACCTGGCCGCAGCCTGGGCAGGGGCTGCAGTGTAGCGTGGGTGGGAAGCTGCGCATTTGTGTGATTGAAGCGCTCTTGTTTACGCTCCCTGCCCCCGCCCACCCGTCCTCAGGTGTGCATCGAGCTGAGCGGGTATGTGCAGCAGCTCAACACCCACTACGGTATCTACACTGCCCTGGTACACTCGCTGGAGCAGCACGACGCAGCTGCGGCAGCGGCCAGCACCGGCGATCCACGCAGCCGCGCCGCAAGCAGCAGCAGCGGCGGCAGCAGCGGCAGCAGCAGCACAGCCTACGGCAGTGCTCCCCTGGCACCCACCGGGGGTCGTGGCGGTTGGAGCGAGGAGGCGCTCCTGGTGGGGCGCATGCTGCGTCGGGACTTTGAGCGGTACGGGGTTCACCTGCCGGGGGAGGAGCGGGACCGCATGGCGGCGCTGGTGCAGCGGGGGCACCAGGTTGGGATGGCGCTCACCCAGAACGTGGTGGACCCACGCCAGCTGGGGAGCCTGCAGCTGCAGGGGCACCTGGCAGGTGGGTGCCGGTGAGGTCCCGAAACAGGGCCCGGGGCGTGACGGGAACATGCAAGCGGCAGGGGCTTGTTGTCTGCTGTTGCGGGGTTGTAGCGTTGGGGTGCCAGGCCCAGCGTTGGCAGCGCGCAGGAGGCTCCGGCAGCAGCTGCGGATGGCGGTCACACAGGGCATGCTTGGTCCAACCAGCTGGGCAGCCTGGCGCTCTAGCATGCACCTAAATAGCCTGTGCACACACACATGCATGCACTCTCCCTGCCCTGCCCCGCCCCCTGCAGGCGCCGTGCAGCAGCTGCCCCTGGGCCTGCAGAAGAAGTTCCGCCCCCTGGCAGCCCCCTCTGGCGGCCTCGCCGGCGGCGGCTCCCTGGCAGGGCTTGCCGCGCCCGCCGACTCACCCACCCTGCACGCGCTGCTGCGCTCAGCGCGCGACGAGGGCCTGCGGCGGGCCGCTTTTGAGGCGTGCAACACCCAGCCAGCGGCCAACCTGGCGGCTTTGGATGCCCTGGTGGAGGTGAGCTGCTTGAGAGGCGGTGACAGCTCAGGAGGGGGACTGTTTTTCAGAGGGGGAGATCTTCAACAGGGGAAGCTCTATGGAAGAGCCCAGGAGGGGTAGCTGCCTGAGGCAGAACTCAGGAGGGAGGGGGTGTGAAGGAACAGGCGTGATGGGTGCGGTAGGCTGGGTTGCAAATGAAGTACGCGGCGAAGCAGATGGCCTGCGGCACTGTCATGCAGGTGGCGAGCTCTGAACGGATGGGAGGGGCCCTGATGCAGCACCCGTGCTCCCCTACCCTGCACGCCTGGCACTCACCGGCACCGCTCCCATTCAAGACCAAGCCCATTCAGCTTATCCTCTCCCTGCCGCTTCGCAGGCGCGCCACGAGGTGGCCTCCCTCATGGGCTTCCCCTCCTACGCCGCCTACCAGCTGGACAGCTTCTCCCTGGCTTCCCGCCCGCCAGCTGTCCTCGCCTTCCTAGAGCGCTTTGCCTCCGCCATCGCCCCCAAGTGCGCTCAGGAGGCGCAAGAGCTCAGGCAGCTCAAATCTTTACACCTGGCAGGCAGCGGCGGCGGCGGTGCCAGCGGTGCAAGCAGCGCCAGCTCAGCAGAGCAGCCGGTGCAGCCCTGGGACCGGCAGTTCCTGTGCGCCGCCGCCAAGAGCGGCGCGGATGCCGCGCAGCTCAACGCCCTGCCCGAGTATTTTGAGCTGGAGCGGGTTGTGGAGGGGCTGAGCGCGCTGCTGGAGCGCAGCATGGGGGTGCGGCTGCAGGAGGCGCCGCTGGAGGCAGGTGGGTGCTTGGTGCGGGGGCGAGTTGGGCACGGAAGGGGAAGGGGCAGGGCGGAGGTGCGCGGGGAGTGAGATGGATGCAATGTTGGAGGAGTTGAGGGCAAGGCAGGGCGGGGCTGTGGGTGTGGCAGCTGTCAAGCTACACCTGCCGATGCTGTGCTGGTGGTGGAGAGGGAGTGCGCTTCGCTGATGTGGCCTGCTTGCTGGGTGGGCTGCCACTGGCCGGATCCTTTGATTGCTGCGTAGTTAACCAGTGGCTGTTATGGGCCCAACAGCGCTCAAACTACTGATGTGACTCCCACCCGCCTGCATCTCGCCTGCAACTACTTTCCCTCTCTGCTGCAGGCGAGGGCTGGGCGCCTGGCGTGCGCAAGCTGATGGCAACGCACGACACGGGTGGGTGGGTGAGCGGTGGAAGTGTAGGCGAGAACCAAGCTTGGTGCCTGCTGTCGCTCAGCAGCAGCTGGTGGTCTGGCTGCAGCGCCACCAACCCCATTAGCCTCTCATCTTACTTGCTGCATGCTCAATTGCCCCCCATCTCATCTCCAGCTCAGCTTGATTGTGGTATGCTCAGTTGCTATCCCTCTCCACCGGCCACACACCCCCGACTACCCCTGCAGATGGCTTCCTAGGTGTCGTGTACCTCGACCTGTACCGCCGCCCCCACAAGTTCCCCTCCGCCGCACACTTCACGCTGCGCTGCGGTCGCCGCCTGGCCGACGGGAGCTACCAGGTGGGTGGTTGGGTGGTGTGACTATGCTGGTGTGCAGGAGGCCGGCTAGCTCCAGTGGTGGCCTTGTGTGCCATGGTGTGGCGCAGCCTCCGCTGCTAATACGCACCTAACGCACACGCTCTCTGTCCTCCTGCCTGCCTGCCCCCCCGGCCTGCAGACGCCGGTGGTGGCCCTGGTTGCCAACATGGCGGAGCACAGCGGGCTGGCCGTGAGCGAGGTAAGCGCTGGCTGCCGTCACTGTCAGCAGCGGCAGCAGCGGTGTGCTCGAGAAGTCGTGCTGCCGGTGCTGCTGCGTGCCTGTTTAGCTTGCTTGATCACATATACACGTTGATCGTCAGGACAGGATTCTGCTGGGTGGGTAGAGTTTAAACCCTCACAATACAAGTATGGGTTCTTTCTTCCTCTGCCGCGCACCTGCACCAGTTTGGAGATTGCTTTTTGCCTATTCCCTCCTCTTCTGCTCTCCGCCTGCGCAGGTGGAGATGCTGTTTCACGAGTTTGGCCACGCCCTCAACTCCCTCCTCAGCCGCACCGAGTTCCAGCACCTGTCCGGTGGGTGGCGCAGCACCCAGTTGGTGGAGCGCAGCATGCCCACATCCCGAGCTGAGGGGTGTGGCGCGCCATTCTGTGGGACAGCGCAGCACAACGCAGCGCAGCACAACACCACAACTTCTCTCGGCCACACCCTTCTCCCACCATGCTACCGCCTTGCCCCATCCTCCCGCCCTCCCTCCCACTCGTTGAAGGCACGCCTGGATACGGTTGAGTTCCAATCCCACACCCGGGAGCTGTTTGCCTCAAACCGCTCCCACAATCTGCTTGGTCCCCTTTGCACGCCCACCCCCACCTCCCTTGCCGCCCCCTTCCCTGCAGGCACGCGTGTCCCGCCCCCTCCGCACATGGTGGTGCCCCCTCACACACCAGAAACTCTTCTGACACTGCTACCTTCCACAGCCTGATCCCCACTCCCTTCGCTTGCCACCGCCCCTCCCACTCCCCGGCAGGCGCTCGTGGTCCCTCGACATGGTCCTGAGGTCTCCTCACACACCCTGGAGCTCTTCGCCTCAGACCGCTCACACACTCGTGTATTCCCCTGTACACCCTCCTTGAACATCTCCCCCTGCAGGCACGCGTGGGCCCCTCGACATGGTCGAGGTGCCCTCCCACACCCTCGAGCTGTTTGCCTCCGACCCCCGCGTCCTCTCCCTCTTTGCCCGCCACCGCTCCACCGGGGAGCGCCTGCCGCCCGCGCTGCTGCGTGCGCTGGAGGCCAGCCGCCGGCGCTTCGTGGCGCTGGATCAGCAGCAGCAGGTGGGGAGGAGGAAGGGAGATGGCAGGGGGGTTGTGCAGTACGAAGAGCAGCATGTACAGCCGACCCCTGCACTGCCCCTGTGTCACCCATGCCTCCCCAGCTTCCGTCCCCGGCATTCGGCCTCCTTCTCTCACCCTCCCATTCTCCCACCCTCTTTTGCAGCTCCAGTACTGCCTGATCGACCAGCTGCTGCACGGGCCCGACCCGCCCACAGGGCAGCGTGCGCAGCGTGAGATTGCTGACATCATGCGCCAGCACAGCGCGCTGGGCCACGCTGAGGGGTGCCATCCGCACATCAGGTGACCAAACAGCGCCAGTGCTGCCAACTGACGGTTCTCACGTTATGCAATGTTGCGCCAGGGGGCACTCGCAGGGTGGGGGCGGGGGGAAGGGCGACACAAGCGCACGCTGCTGCCGCCCGTGGGCTGCCTCCCCCACCTTGATCCTCGCCGCAGGGTCGCCCTCCTGGTGGGCTAGCCGCGGCCCCCCACCCCCACCCGTTCCACTACCAGCTACCCACCCCCATTCCCATCCCGCCCCACCCCGCCCCACCCCGCCCCGCCCACGCAGGTTCACCCACCTGGAGGGCCATCCTCCCTGCGCCTTGCCCCGTTTCCCTCCTTCAAAATGCCATCCTCCCCTGCTCATATCCCCTTGCCCCGTTTCCCTCCTTCCAAATACCATCCCCCCCTGCTCATATATTGCCCTGTGCAGGTTCACCCACCTGGTGGGCTACGGCGCCACATACTACAGCTACCTCTACGCGCAGTGCCTCTCCGCACGCATATGGGAGGTGCGTGCTGCAGCGCAGCAAAGTGCAGCCGGCCGACTGCTTTCGTTTGCAGCGAGCGTGGCAAGCAGCCTCCGCCACCTCCACCTCCCCTCCCCCCACCTCCCACCCTCCCTCCGTTCAAGCCTGGCACGTTGTTTTGGCTGCAGGCCCGGCCAGCCATGCGAGCTCTTCCGCCATTTCTTTGGCCCTCCCCCCACCCACTCAGTGACTCCTTCATCATTTCCGTGGTTTATCTGCAGGACCACCTGGCAGCCGACCCCACCAGCCGCACGGCGGGGGAGCTGCTGCGCCACCGGCTGATGGAGCCTGGGGGAGCCAAGGAGGCACACTGCATGGTGGAAGACCTGCTGGCCGCCAGCAGCAGCAGCGGGAGCACACGCAGCAGCAGTGGGAGCACAAGCAGCAGCGGCATGGATGGAAGCAGCGGGGGCGGTAGCAGCGGCGGCGGAGGCGGCGGCAACGGCCTGTGCAGGGCAGGCGGCGGGTACTATCCCGATCCGACGGCCATGCTGCGGCACCAGGGGCTGCTCGGGGGCTAGGAAGCGCCTGTGTGATGGACTGGCTGCGCTCAGCAATGCCGCGGCGCACACATCTTGCTGCCTCCCACGCTCTGCACGGCTGCTGCTGCTGCCAGTGCTCACCGCCCGCCCCGTGTGCACCCATGCTGTGCTCACCAGTGCGATGCGCAGCACCTAAACACTACTTCCGGTTGAATTTGCAACACCGACAATTATAGCAGTTCAAAATAGCGTGGCTGCTCCAAAATCCATGGGGCGAGGTATGAGCTGCCGCGACGGCTCAGCTGACAGCATGGCATGCCCCAGGCAGGGCCCCCCCTGCCCCCGTGACGTTGTTGCGGTTGGAGAGCGATTGGTGGTTGCAGCGCTATCAGTAAATTCGCAGGAGCCGGCTTGGGGTTATACCGGCCAGCTTGCAGTGCCCCGTCCTGCTGTCTGTGCGTGGCTGGAGCGGGGCCGCTGCCGTCACCGCTGCCGCCCGGGCGCGCCCTCCCGCCTCAGCGTGCGTAGCAGCAGCGGCCGCTTCCCAGTGACGGCCGCGCATGCGGCTGCCTGCAATCGATAACTCACGGCATGCGCTTTAAGGTTTCCGCATCACCGGCCGCCGCAATGCTCGCCGACCTGCCTGACGACCTCCTGCTGCGCTGCCTGGAACCGCCTAGCCAGGAAGAGCGGTGCGCATGGGTAGCTTGAGCAATGCGGAGCGCTGCTGTTCCCTGCTGTGAAGCCTGCCCTGCCCGACCCGCAGCCTTGGCAACTGCCGCTCATGCCGGTGGCTGTCCCCGCTGGCCTAAGGTGCCCTGCTCATCTGACCCTCTCCTCCCTGCTAACGCGCAACCCGCCTGCTCCCCTGCCTGTTTCAGGTTCCAGCATGTCTCCCTGGTCAGCAAGCGCTTCCGCCAGCTGTGCCTGGCGCCCCAGCTGCTGCACACCATCACCGTGCGCGCCACCCCCGAGTCCGCGCTCCCCCGTGCTTGCTCGCTGTTCCACTGTCTAGCGGCCCACGCGTGTCACGTGCGTGCCCTGCATCTGGACCTGCCTTCCCGCTATGACCCCGAGATGGACCCCTTGGAAGGGCAAGTGACCGCCTGCCTGGCGCTGTGCAGCTGCGCAGCAGCCTTGGAGGAGCTCACCATCAGCCGCCCCACCCCGCTCGCCTCCCTCGAATGGCTGCCCCGCCTCACAGCCCTGCGCAGCCTGAAGGCCGCGCCGCCCGACGGCACACCCCTGCCCGCTGGGCTTGATCGCTTGGAGGCACTCAGGGATGCCCACCTGTGTGCCGCGTCACTAGACTGCCAGGAGTGGCGCTTCGGGCGCTATGAGTTCGCACAGGAAGAGGACTCGACAAGTGCAGTCCCGCGCCTGCCCACCGGCATCACGCGGCTTTGCCTGGAGACCGAGCATCGGCAGCCGCTGCCCCGCCAGGTGGCCGGGTGGAGGGGCGGCCGTGTTGAAGGTGCAGGTGGTCAGTCATGCTGAGCCAGCGGCCCCAAGGGACGTGGCCCGCCCCAGCGTCTACTGCTGTCGTGCTGGCCCCTGCCTGCTGCACGCCGCACTGTGTTTGTTACACGCCCAGCATGGCAGACCCCTGTGAGACTGGGACAGGTGGTAATCGAGCACCAGTCCTGCACCCGCCATGCACTGCAAAAGGCACTGTCTCTATCCTGCCTTCATCCCACCCCGCCCCTTCTCCCCTCCCGCTCCCGCAGCTGTCATCCCTCAGCGCGCTGGCGAGCCTGGAGCTTCTGCACTGCGGGTGGGACGAGCCAGGCGGCCTGGCCGTCCTGCCCCGCCTGCCCCAGCTGCGGCGCTTGACGCTGGACCTGGCACCCCATCGCATCATAGACACCATTCCTGAGAGCCTGTCAGCGGCCACGCAGCTTGAGCAGCTGGTCATCCTGGGCATGACCAGCGCCGACGCTGACGCCCTGGGGGCAGTGCTGCCCGAGTTGCAAGGCCTGACGGCCCTGTGCATCGCTCACGTGGACGCCGATCATGCAGGCGACCCGCCGCCCATCCCGCCCGCCATCGCCCGGCTCCCGCGCCTTGCGCGCTTCTTCTTTCTGCACGTCGATGACGAGTTCAACCTCACGGGAAGCCCGTGTGGCATGGGCGGAAGCCCCAACTTTGCGCTGCCCCCCGGCCCCTGGCTGCACTCCATCCGCTGGCTGGGGGTGCCCTGGCCGGTGCTGGAGGCGGGGGCGGAGGCGTTGCGAGCGGCTCCAAGGCTAGAGTACCTGTTTTCTGCCGGCACGCCCGACGTGCGCAGCGCTGGCGCCTGGCGTGCCTGCTGGCAGTGTGTGGCCACTCATGCCCCCCTGCGCTGCCTGGGGTTCATGCCCGAAGGCACCCACCACATCACATACCCCCAGAACTTTGTGCAAGCGCTGCTGGCACTGCAGCACCGCCGCCCCGGGCTGCAGCTGCGGCATGCGCTGCCGGATGAGGAGGGCCGCGTGGCGCTCACAGCGGGCACGTTCTTTCACGAGGTGCTCGAGTGCGCTGGCATCCCAACGGGCCCTGGTTTGGCTTCCTTCTGACCGCTGGCAGTGAACAATCCAGCGTTTGCTGTGGCAGTGCCTCGCCCCGGTGCTCCCGTCTCTCACTGGCATCCTTCCCAACGCTCCAGTATTCACCCCCTCGATCCTTCCCGTTTTGCACCCCCAGTGCTTGCCACTACGATCCTTCCTTTGGCCCGGATGCCTCACCCCCACCTGCGCTAGCTCACATGGGCCAAAAAAACACGGTGCACAGCTGTAAGCAAGTATGAGGTGTCGAGTAAACAGTGACAGGAAGCAAGGAAGGAAGGAGCAAGCCCAGCTGCAAGCAAAGGAGGAAGGATGGGCGGATGAATCTGGAAAATGCAATTTCAAGGTCAAAAGGCACAGTATGCGGTGTGCTGGCATGCAGGCCAGCGCTCGTCATCATACTGGCCGCGCGACGCTCGCTCACTGCTGCTCAAACTCCTGTGAATAGCCAGCTGCCCGCGGCCGCTGCTCCAGGCAGGGCAGGCCGAGGCTGTGGCTGTGTGGAGCCTGACAGCCGTGGTCCCAACCGCGGCTGACATTCATCAATTCAACCAATCAGTTCATGTGTCATCGCCCCACCGCTGCAGCTGCTGGATGCACAGCTCCCATGCCAGCCACTGGGCTGCGTTGGCTGGGAAGGCTCGCGCCAGGGTGGGGGTGAGGCCGGCGTAGAGGGCTTTGAAGCCACCTGGGGAAGCAGCAGAGGGTGGGCGGTGCGGGCGGGCAAGCACAGGGTGGGCCTGCGTCTGCATGCATGCAGGGAGAGCTGCTGCGCAAGCGCTGCCCCCGTGCCTGCAGCCCACAAGAGCGGGCTGCGCTCTCCACTGAGACAGCACGTACAAGCGGCCTCAGCAGCCCCTTCCACCTGCCCCGGCCCAGCGCTGCTGCTGCTGCTGCTGCTGCTGCTGCCAGCGGGGTGCAGCGGCTGCAGTGTGCACTCAACAACCAGGATTGCATCCCCGCCTCAAACCCCACAATTCCCCACCAGATGACTCATCCTCTCCCAATCTTAAAACCACAAAACCGCCAACTCCCCATCCCAAACCCTGGCCCCCCATCCCACCTTCTCTGTGGATCAAGCGCAGCTGGCGCAGCACGCCCACGTCAGATGGGCTGCCAGGGTAGGCCGTCTGTATGCGTGTCTTTGCAGTGTCCAGCGGCAGCACCACCGCCCACATCACCATGCCCGCCAGCCCGCCGCACACAACAGCTGATCCAGCGTTGGCAAGGGTAGACAGCAGGCTGGGGGGCTGCGAGGAGGCTGTGGGGCTGCCTGCTGGGTCGGGCGCCTTGCCGGGCAGCCAGTGGCGCAGCAGGCGGTAGGTGCTGAAGTCTGCAAGTGTGTGTGCGTGTGTGTGTGGAGGGGTGGGGGTCAGGGTTGTGGTGCGGGCCAGGTCGGTGCAAAAGGCGGCAGGCAGGCAGGCAGGCAGCAGGGCAGTGGGTGGGAGGCGGGGAGGGAGGCAGGTGTGAGGGGCAGGCTCTGCCAGCGGCGCCGCCAGAAGCAAGCCGCCACCACACAGTTCCCCTGCACCACCACGCCAGCAAGGCACCTGCCACGCGCAACCGCACACTGGCAGCCAGCACCCTTCTGCCTCTGCCCCACGCTGACACCAACCCCCACCCCCCGCCTCCTCCCCACTCACACACTGCATTGCCGGGGATCTCTCTTGCCATCGTGCCCCCAAGCCCCCGGGTCAGCCCCCGCAGCCCCTCTTGCTGCACCGTCTGCCGCAGGCAGTCGATTGGCCCCGAGTAGGAGTGGTACCGCTCAGTGCCGCCCAGCTGCAGTCGGCACTGCAGGGGGGGGCAGGGTGTGATGGCAGTGGGAGGCAGGGGGCTGGCAGTGAGCAAGGAGGCAGTTGAGACAGCTGTCTCGAGAAGGGAGTGGTAGCGCTTGGTGGCGCCCCGCTGCAGGGGGCAGGGTGTGGTTGGTAACTCTAGGAGGCCGGGGGCTGGCAGTGAGGCAAGCGCAGGCAGGGAGAGTGTGGGGCGTTGCCGGGGCTCGGCACCTGCGCCGGCACTGCCCCCCTGACTTCCAGCATAGTCTGCCTGCCGCTCTGCCCACCTGCACAACAGCACTATCAGCTTCACGCCAACCCACAGCGCAGCTGCGACTCTCGCCGCCTGCCGCTGCCTTGCCAACCCTTCGGCCCACCCACAGCCCCGCCCACCAACACACGCCTGCCGGGCCCCATCCCTGCTACACCCCACCCCACCTCATCCCACCTTGAACAGCAGCTGCGCCTCTGAGCTGCCTTGGACAACGGGAGCCCAAACACCACGGCTGCAGACCCAGCCCGCCCCCCACCTTGGACAGCAGCCTCATAATACATACTGCTACCACACACAGCGGCTGCAGACCCAGCCCGCCCCTCACCTTGACCATCTCAGCGGGGCTCAGCACAACGGACAGCACGCAGCCTGCGGTGGCCGCAGACAGCGGCACCGCTGCCGCCTCTGGCAGCGCCAGCCCCCCAGCTGACGTGGCAGCTTGCGTCCAGCTCAGCATGGCCTGGTACACTGCGTAGTTGACGCCCGTCTCCAGCGCCCCGCCCACCAGCTGGGGGCTCATGCCGCGGTACAGCGCCCGAAACTGCGGTACGGTGGCGGGGACGGCGGGCAGAGCTATGTTGGCACGGCGCAAGAAGCAGACAGCAGGACTCCAGGGCCAGGCGGGTGCACACGCCTGGTCTGCCCTGCGCACCCAGAGGCGGTTGATGCGGTGGCTGTGGGGGAGGCCAGCGCTGCAATGCTTTGCCTGAACCCACAGCTGGCACCCTCCCTGCATGCGGCCAGCGATGCTCTCCTTACGCCCACCCACGCACCCCTTCGTAACGGAAGATGGATGAGGCGCAGTGCCAGGCTCCCGAATACGGGTTGAGCCGGTTCTGCAGCCGGACCTTGACCGTGTCCGCTGCAGCAACAAAGCAGCAGCAGCAGCAGCAGCAGCCACGTGTCGCAAGGTGGACAGGCAGGGAGAGCAGGCGCTTGGCGGCAACGGCACAGCCCTGTCGGCAGCGGCGCGTGACAGCAATGGCATTCCTTGCCAGCGCTGCACTGATATGGCGCAGGTAAGCTACGTATTATGTCCAAAATCTACCTGGGAAGCCGAGTGCAATGTTGGCGGACCCTGCAATCGCCCCTGCTACATAGTCTGCATACACGCTGCCGCCACCGCCGCCGCCGCCCATGGCCGCGTCGCGCGCTGCTCCGGTTTAAGCTGCGTTCGGCAGAATCTGCATTTTGATTGCTTGTGAGCTTGCGTGTGCGCCGCCGGCAGCCCTACAAGAGAGAGGAAGACGCGCGAAGGGCGATGGCGGCGCAGAGCCGGCGAGCTAAAGAGCAGAACCGTGCTCACAAAGTGCAGATGAAGGCATGCCACGGGGTAGAGTGGGCCGATGCGCTTGTTTCGTTTGAGCTACCTTTTGAGCAGCTGCCACCTGGCGTCCATTTTGCAATGTGTGTGGGTGGGCCCCTTGCTTGATTGCTGGACTAGGCCTTGTGGAAAGACCACCTGCGTACATTTAACATTCAACGGGCCAGCTAAGGTGTTAACCACAGACGGAATCACACTTTGCTGGCGAGCAGATGAAGCGACCGCCCAGGCATGAAGGCAGGTACCTGCCTCTGTTCCGAGCTTCGAACCGCGTGCTGTGCCCACTGGACTATCGGGATGTTTCTGTTGGTTACAGGCCATGCATGATGGATGCTGCAGGGCATTGAGGTGCTGTGGACATTGTAATGGATGCTGCAAGGTCCCACATCACAACACCGGTGGCTGGCGGCCTGGTGACGGCAGCACAGGCGGGGCACTGCCCCAGGGATTGAGGCTCTGATTGATGCACCCGTTTAGCACATGGCGTGCTGCAGCATCATAAGAAACGGCAGCAGCAGGCGCATTCTTGTGTGAAGGTAGCTAAAAGATGTGGTGCCAGCAGCTATGCGCAGGTGGCCCTCGGCACCCGCCACGCCATGCTGGCGGCGCTGCGGTGGCGGGTTTGCCAGTTGATTGATTGATCAGGGCCGCTACCAGCGCGCCCGAAATAACACACAATCCGTGCATCGTAACTGGAGTTCTCTTGGGGGCGTAGGGCGAGCAGGATGGCCGCTCCGCCCACCTCGACGCCGGCCCTGGCGCCGGGCCTGGCGCGCAAAGTCAAAAAGGTGTCCAGATTGCAAGTGGATGCTGCTAGAACCGCTTGAAACTGCCCGCTGAACAGCGCCACGATCGGCGCCAGCTGCACAGCCTCTTGCAGTCAGGCGGTCAGTTGCTGCGTGACCTCGCACGCAACCCCTGCTGCGCGCCGGACGCGCTGCCCTGCCGCTGCCTGAAACAGCGGCACAACCACCCGCCGCCAGGTGCCGCCGCCTGCCCGTCACAGACTCATCCTGCCTGTGCTGCTTTGATGCCTGCCGCAGATCATGGAGACACGCACCGAGGCGCCAGAGGTGGTGGGCTCCCTGACCACCCTGTCTGGTTTCTATACTGAGAACACGCCCGCCGCACGCCGCCGGCTGCGCAGCACAATTGAGAACCAGGGGGTGGCGGTGAATGAGGAATTCCTGGAGGCGGCAGCCAGCGTGGTCAAGGTACGCTGCAGGGGTGGCAAGTGGTTGGTGTGTTGCACGCATGCGGCGGGTAGATGGGATGCGGCGCTGACAGACGGGACGTGCAGCCGCATGCACGCAGGCGGCGGCACAGGGGCAGGAAGCTTCCATGGGTCGGGGGCAAGCTGCGGCCTGGGCAGGGTGCCACCCCCCTCCTCGTGCCGACTGCTCCAGCCATCCTGCCGCGGTTCGCTGCTTGACCGCACACAGTCCTGCAAGCCAATCAGGATCTGCCCAATCTTGTCCTCTGCAGATGCTGGATGTGGTGCAAGCCGACCTGGACTCCCTGTCCACCTGCTGCGAGCGCATGGGCGCCAGCCTGGCGGGGTCGCGCTCAGCGGCTGCAGACCTGCTGCACGACATGGAGAAGCTGCAGCGGGGGCTGCAGGTGGGGCGGGGCAGGGCAGGTGGTCGGGGAAGCAAGGCAGGGCAGGCGCCAGATAGTGGTAGTGGGGCAGCAGCAGGGCGGCAGCGGCTGAATGCCAAGCTGTTGACAACAAGCCTGCGCTCCAACCTGCCTGCCCGCCTGCTCACCGCCCCTGCTCTCCGTGCCCCTCCTCCCGCTCTGCAACCCCCTGTGCCTGCCCACAGATTAGCGAGACGCGGTCGCAGCTGGTTGGCCGCTTTTTGGAGCAGTACCAGCTGACGCCTGCCGAGGCGGCGGCGCTGCAGGTGAGCTGCGCACAGCGTGCCCAGCATGGCCTTGTGCAGGGTGCGAACTGCCCAGCATCGCCTTGTGCAGGGCGGCCCAGGCTGGCTGGCAGGCAGTGGCTCTTCCTGCGTCGGTTGTTGCCGTCGGGCAGCAGCACACCCGCATGCTGGCCATTGGCCTGCACTGCAGGGCGACGAGGTGGGCAACGCTTTCTTCGCCGCCCTGGCCCACGTGCGCCAGATCCACGCCAACTGCAAGGCGCTGCTGCGCACGCACCACCAGCGAGCAGGTGGGGGACTTGGGATGGAGGGCGGTGGTCTGTGTGACTGGGGGTTGGCTGTGGGGTGTCTGCAGGGAGTTGTGCTGAGGTGACGGGCACGGGGGCGGCTTGCCAGAGAGCCCTGCTGGCCACCCACACCTGCTCTCTGGTCCTCGCGTTTCCCAGGCCTCTCACGGTTTCGCTCCCTCTGTCTCCCTCTCCCCCTCCTGCCCATGCTGTGCCGATGCTGTGCCTATGCTGTGCCTATGCTGTGCTACCTGTCCTAAGCTGGTCCCAATTATTTTGAACTTGTTTCCAGGCCTGGAGCTGATGGACACAATGGGCAGCCTGCAGGAGAACGCATACGAGCGGCTGTGCAGGTTCGCACGCTGTGCACGAACCGCTCCTCCTGCCTGCATTGCTGCACCAGCTGCCTCCCCTGTGCCCTGTGCCCGACCTCTGCAGTCGGCGCTATGATGTGCCGAATCGTGATGCAATGCATGCCCGTCAGCAGGTGGACTTGTCCTCTGCTTCTGCTGGCAGCCCCAGCACCGCTTGCCCACCTCCTCCCCGCGCGGACCTCACTGCTCCCCCCTGCCTTGCACCCCCCACCTGGCATGGCACTTCCGCCCCGCTGCAGGTGGGTGCAGCAGGAGTGCCGTGCGCTGAGCGAGGCGGATGCACCAGAGGTCAACCCGCTGCTGCAGCAGGCGGCAGCGGCGCTGCGCGAGCGGCCGGTGAGGATGGGCGGGCGGGCGGGCGAGTCTAGGTAGCCAGGGCTGGGCATGGGCCATGCTGAGTGGGTGTGCCGGGCGGCCAGGGAGGCTTTGGTGGCGACTGTTGGGCATGGGCGCACACACACATCCGAGTGGGCTTTGCCGTGAGGGGAACAGCGGGACGTAGGCAGCCTGGAAGGGCTTTTGAAAACTGTGTGATTTTGGCAGGCCTGGCTGCCTCACCCCACTGGCCACCGACGCCACGCCCTGGCCACCCCCCCCCCCTGCGCGTGTGCCCCCCCCCAACAGGTGCTGTTCCGGTACTGCGCGGAGGAGGTGGCGCAGGCGCGGCACACCGCTCTGTTCCAGAGATTCATAAAGGTGGGTCGAGGGGGAGGTGCGGTAGCGATAGGGTAAACCCTAAACCCTAAAAAACCTAAACCCTTAACCGTTCGGGGCTGCATGCGAGGGACAACAGACGTGCAGGCTGGCTGGCGGGCAGGCCGGCAAGCCGGCAGGCATCAGTTGGGGAGGCCCAGGCAGGGGGACAGCGCCAGGCAGGCGCGCAGCATGTGCGCTGCACTTGGGGTTTCTGAGTCTCATGGCATTGTGCACGGCTGAGACCTGCCTGCCCGCCGCCCACCGCTGCCCTCTGCTCCAACACGTTCCACTGCTGCGGGCCCACGGGAATTGCCCGCCCTGCAGGCGCTGACCCGGGGCCCCCGCCCCATCGAGGTGCATGCCCACGACCCCCGCCGCTACGTGTCGGGTGAGAGGATCTCAGTGTGGTTTGTCCCAGCGTGTGCAGGGGGCGGTCGGGGTGCTGGCGAGCGTGGGGTGTGTGGGGGTGGTGGGACAGGCAACGGCGGTCGGCAAGCTTCCCCCTATCTGGTGCCCTCGCTTCTGCCCAGCCCATCAGCCCAATCTGTTATGCCTCCCACCCTCCCTGTCCCGTCCTCCCCACCCTCTCTTTTCCTCCCTTCCCTGCCCCACTGCACCTTACCCTCCCCCGCCCTCCTGCGGGCCTCTTCGGAGAAGATGCCTCCTCAGCTTCCACCGCCGGCGGCTCACACCACCTCCCTGCCTGCTCTCCCGTCCCGCCCCGCCCCGTCCTCCTGCAGACATGCTTGCCTGGGTGCACGCCTCTCTGGCCTCTGAGCAAGAGTTCCTGGTGTCCCTCTTTGGCGGGGATGCCTCTTCGACTCCCTCCGCCGGCGGCTCACACCACGGCAGCAGCAGCGCGGCGGCAGCGGCGGGGGGTGCAGCCAACGGCGGCGATGCAGCAGCAGCGGGGGGCGGGCTGAGCCCGCACGCATACTCCTCGGCGGCTGCCGGGCAGTTTGGGGAGCTGGGGCTGGGGCCTGGGGCGGACAGCGCCCCCACCATTGCGCAGCTGCTGGACGCGGTGTTCGAGTCCATCTGCCGGCCGCTCAAGGTTAGAAGGGTGTTCGGTCTGAGCTGGCCGCTCAAGGAGGGTGAACGCGTGGGATGTTGAGAGGTCAGATGGCGCAGGCTGAGATGCGGGGGTCTCTGGCAGGCTAGTTTGCATCTATCTACCCCTTCCCGGGCCCCCGCTCACCCCCCCCCTGCCTTCTTGCCTCCCCCGCCTGCATGCCCTCGCCGCCTGGACCGCAGTCCAGACTCTGTGCCTGCCTCCTGACCTCCCTCTGCTGCCTGCCTGCCCGCCCTCCCTCGCTCCCCTCTGCAGGTGCGGATCGAGCAGGTCCTGATGAGCAGCCCCCCGCCGCTGCTCTGCTTCCGCCTCTCCCAGCTGCTTTCTTTCTACCTGACCACCGTGGAGGGCCTGCTGGGCGCGAGCAGCCAGCTGGCAGGTGCGACAGCGCGTGCGTGCCTGGTGCTGGGAGGGGCTTGGGGGGGAAGGTGCCTGGTGCTGGGAGGCGCTTGGGGGGGAAGGTGCCTGGTGCTGGGAGGGGCTTGGGGGGGAAGGTGCCTGGTGCTGGGAGGGGCCCCGGGGGGGATGGTGCCCGGCTGCGCAGGGAGGGAACCATGGGAGTGTTTTTTAAAGCTCACTCAAGTTCAGCCCTGGGTGCCAGCTGGCAGGTGCGGGTGTGCACGCCTGACGTCAGCACAGGGGAATGGGGCTTGGTGGCATGGGTGCCCGCCCGTCTTCCTGTGCTCTTGCGGGCAAAGCAGGGAGGGAAGCAGAGGAGGGTTGGACACCTCACAGCTGTCAAGTGCTCCTGGGCCCGCTGCACCCCAAGCAGGCGTCTGTGCAGCCAGATCAGAAGAAGTAGATGCCCTGTTATGTTGAGTGCGCCCCTGGCCCTGCCCCCCTGTGCTGACCCGCCGCTGCCGCTGCCCATGTGTTTTGCCTGCCGCAGAGGCGCTTCGGTCCAGCCGCGCCATGGCCCTGCGCACCTTCCAGGAGTCCCTGCGCCAGCGTGGCGACAAGCTGCTGCGCTACCCGCCGCAGCCGCCGCGTGACCTGGCGCCGCCGCAGCAGGTGGGTAGCAGGCTGTGGCGGTGCGAATGGATGGCTGGGCGGGTGTTTTCACAGCGGATACTGGCCATGCTGCATGGAGCGCAGGACGGAATGAATGAAGCCAGTGTGCGATGGTGTGAAGCGTTCTGGGGACACGAACAGCGCTTGCCCCTGGTACCAGCCTGCCCCGCCACCATATTGCTTTGTGTGTGCATTCCCCCATGCAAGCCGCCCCAATTTGCACACTCCCGTTCTGGCATGTGCCCCCCTGCAGCTGGTGGAGGGCGCCCAGCTGGCGGCCGACTTGATTGCCTCCTATGAGCAGTCCTACGACCAGCAGCAGCAGCAAGCAGGCGGCGCGGCAGATGCAGACTTCTCAGGTGCGGGGGAGGGTGCCAGTTGCAGGCAGGGAGAACTGGAATGCGTTGGATGCGAAAGGGGAGGCACGTTGTGTGGCGGGGAGTAGTGGGCCAACCACGCCCGCCCGCCTGCCGGCCCGCATGTGGGCGTGACGTACATTTCCTAGCTCCCTCCCTAGGCACACGCAAAACTGCTGCCCTGCTCCCTGCCCCCGCCCCTCCCACTCGCTTACTGCCATGCAGCTGTCCTGCCTGCTGTGGCTGACCCCTCCCTCCCGCACCTGCCCTGCAGCCGTCCTGTCTGCTGTGGTCGACCCCCTGGCGGAGATGTGCTCCCGCAGCAGCGAGGCACTCAACCCGGCAGCCTCCTCTCGGTGAGCTTCCCACTGCTGCATGCCGCACATGTTATTTCACATGTTAGACAGCACAGGCGCCGGCACCCTGCGTGTGCCTTCCTTTCGACCCCGACGTGTCCCGGCAGCAGCCGCCCCCCGCTGCCTTCCTCATAGCTATGGCCCTGCTGCTTGTTCTCCATTGGGCATTGTGCTTGCTCTCCGCGTCCCGTTGTCCGCCAAACTTCGCTATGCCCCCCGTGCCCTGTTGACATCACCTGCCCCACCCCCATGCGTGGTGCAGCGTGGATGAGGGGTCCCACCTGGACCCCACGGACCAGCGCGTGTTCCTGGTGAACTGCCTGTTTGTGCTGGCGGCGCCGCTGGCAGGGCACGAGTGCGCTCTGGCGCAGGCGCGCTCCCTGCAGTGAGTGTGTGACCTTTCCTGCTTGTAGGGGCAGGCAGGCGGCTGGGCTGGTGGGGGCGGTGGGTGGAGGGTGGGTGCATGGGGATGCAGCAGGCGTGTTTCGGGAACGCTCCCTGCGAACGCTGGCCGGCCCCCACCCCTGTCCTGTAATATATATCTTGCCCCCCGGTCCACCCAACCCTCCCCGCTGGGCCCTGCAGTGACGCGCTGGAGGGACACGTGGCGGCGGTGGTGGGCGCTGAGGTGGACCGCACGCTCAGCAAGTGCGGCGGCCTGGGGGAGGTGGCGGCGCAGGTGCAGCAAGTCCAGGTGTGTGTGTGCCGCTAGGTGGCGTCGGCCGCCGAGCTGCAGCTGTCTCCCTGTCCCTGCGCAACCCCAAGGCACCACACCTGCGCCCATGCCTTCATCGCCTCTATGATGCCGTGCCCCCATGCGCCCATGCCTGCAGTGCTTCCATGCCCCCACATGCCCCCATCGCTCCCATCTAGTCTAGTCTAGTCGTTACAGCTTGTCACATCCCCAAGAGGATTTAACTTCTCCCATATGCTCACCTGCCACGCAGGAGGCGGGGCAGCCGCCAGCTGGCGATCCGGAGCTGGAGCTGTCCCGCGTGGCGGGCGCCATGCGCACCTTCTTTGCCCGCCTGTCGGACCCAGCCATGCTGCCGGAGCTTCCCAAACTGCAGGTGGGGTGGGGGGTGCGCGGTAGGGGCACACTGGCAGCAGGATGTAGTGGGTGGGCGTGGTTGCTGGGTGGGAGGTGAGGGGTGCTTGAAGAAACTGCCAAAAGTGGGGCATGCTGCGGAGGCCTGGTGGCGAAGTGCTGCATGTATGGGGTGGGCGACATGAAGGTGTGCTGGGGCACGCTAGGCTGCTGATGTGCATGCCCGCCCGCCCGCCCGCCCGCTCCCCACACCTGTTCCCACCTCCCCCACCATCCCGCCCCCCCTTTGGTCCCCACAGGTGCCCCGCCTCAAGGCGGAGGCGGTGCAGCGTGTCCTGCAGTCTTTGGCAGACACATACGCGGCAGGTGGGTCCGGGGCTTCCAAGGCTGTGGAAAGGGCAGGGCAGGGTGTGGATGCAGGGCTTCGAAGGGGGCTGGGAACTGAGGCGGGGCAGGGCTTTAAAGGGGGCTGGGAACTGGGGCGGGGCAGAGCCGTGGGCTGCGGGCTCTGCAGTGGCTGGCAGGCACTCATGCGGGCAGGCAGGGGCTGGGCACGTCTGATCGGCAGGTGCGAGACCATGGCATATGTCGGGACGGGGCGTGTTTGTGGGGTGGCACTCTGGCGCCTTGGGGTGGGACCGGGGCCTTCCACACAGGCAGGGCCGCCTTCGGTCGCACAGGAAGGGCCTCTGCCGCACAGGAAGGGCCTCCGCCGCAGCTGGCTGGAACCGTCCTTGCTGCTGCGTCCCCCGCAGCCCTGCCGCTGTGCCCCCAACCCACGAAGCTTGTGCTGTCGCGCACCCATCCCCCAGCCACACTCCCCCGTCACTCTTTTGCCCTCACATCGCCTGCCTGGCGCGCCTGGCCTCTCCCCCTACCCCCACCCCCCGTCCCCACTGCTGCAGTGCACGCTGTGCTCGTGGACCCTGGGAGCGGGTACGCCCAGGCGGCAGTGGCAGAGGCGGTGCGGCACACACCGGCACACGTGCGCACGCTGCTCGGCGTGGTGTGAGCACGGCACATGGATCCCTTCGCCACACCGGCACCAAGCGCTTAAGGAGGGCATGCTATGCTGCTTTCCATCACAGCCTCTGCGTTGCTGGGTCTGGGCAGCAATCACCATACCCTGTTACCCTGCCTCTGCGCTCAGCTCGTCTGCAACCGCTTGCAATGCTGCCGTGATGCGCAGTGCTTCGACCTCAGAGCTGCACTCCTGTAATGAAGTGCACAGCCCGCAGCTTTACAGGGAAAGAGTGGGGACAGTTTGTTGCACGTTGCTTGGTGTACAGTGGGAAGGCAGGTTTACAGGAGGTTTGGCGGGCCAACTAAAGAGCAAAGGATCGGCGAAAAGGTTGTAACTCGGTCAGCACAACGGTATAATGGTGGTGGGCACTGGAGCAGCCTGATGGAACGGGAGGTGCCGAGAGGCAGCAAAACGAGACAGTGCAGGAAAACAAAGGGGGTGGCACCCCCCGTTCAAAGCAGCACAATGTGCAACAACAAGAGAGGGCGTCACAGGTGCCGCAAAGCAAGCCATCAGATATGATGCCCAGGCACCATGCCCTTAACAGCCTTTCAGCAAAACACGAAGGGGATGCACAAGCAGTTCTCTGCTGCTGCTACTCTCGGTAGGGGGCGGTGGTCCGGAAACAGAGCCACCTGCCCCATGTTACATACATGGGCAGGTGCAGATCAAACAGAAAGGTGCATGCACGCACGCAACAGAAGAATGAGCAAGCAAATGAGTCGAGCTCGGGGCAGCCGCGGTCTGCGCCGCGCCGCCGGCGGCTGTGCCGCCGTGCCGCCGCTGCACCGCAAACAGCGCGCCGCGCTGCAGGGTGGGAGGGCGGGAAACAAGGAGACAAGAAAGCAGAGAGACAAGATCCGGAGACCGCACAGAGTGCGGGCTACGGCCCGAGGGGCGGCCTAGTGCCGCCGCCTCGCTGCAGTACGGCTGCCAGTACTGCAGGCGGGAGGGGACCTCCCTCCGCAGCTGCAGAGAACAGCAGTTACAGCAGGCTGTAACATATGGCAGTTACATTGCATGAATTCACCACATGCGTGCGTTGCACCAATGTGGGCTCGCCCCACATTGCCCAATGGGCATGCAAGCAAAGGAGAGCAGCAGCGCAAAAGTGGGACAACAGAGGCAAAGCATTCCGCTTAGGTGGGGTTGCCGGGTCCGGGCGGGATGGCAGCACACGAGGTGAACTCGTGCACAAAGTCGACTCCATGCCGCAGGCGGCGCAGCTGCAGGCCCGGGAGGCGGTGGTGCATCAAGAACGTGGCGTCCACGAGGGGCAGAAGGGGTATCGAATCTTCAGAAAGCAGAAATGCCAGGCAGCACAGCGGCGGGTGGGTGGACACAAACTCCCAAAACGCGTGCCAACGCTCTTTGTTAGAGCGGCGTGGTGTGCCGGCCGCGAGGAGGTACTCCAGCCAGGAAGCCGCCCGAAGCACCTCTACCCCGGCCTCTCGCACGGGCCAGGGCAGGCCCAGCCAGCGGATGGAGCGCAGCCAGGGGCCGGGCGGCAGGGCCACGTCAGCACTGGTGAGGCCAGAGATGAGCAGCCTCTGCAGCGGCATCTGGGCGATGGCCGGCGGGATGCTCGGAATGCTGATGTTGATGCACAGGGTTGTCAGGTGAGGAGGCAGAAATTCCTCCAGGCTGGCCTGGGCGGCGCCGCTGCTCCCGTCGTCGAGAACCAACTTTTCCAGCTGCGTGGCCGCTGACAGGTCGGGCAGCCGCATGGGCCTGCCCGCTGGCACGTCGAGCGTCAGCTGACGCAGCATGTGCAGGCCGGAGAGGCAGGCAAAGCTGAGTGGCTCCATGTCCCTGCCAACTACCACCTCCAGGTCCACCAGCGCACTGAGCGAGGAGAGCTGCAGGCAGGCGGGCAGGCAGACAGGGGGGTGGAAGGGTTTGATGTCAACAAGGGCTGCTTGGCAGCTGGAAATCAAAGGGACAGGCGATCGGTCGGCACGTGCAGCCCTTGCCAGCTAGTGTCTCCAGGCGAAGTCGGGCAGCGGGCGGGCTGCCCGACATGGCACGACAAGAGCAGCAGGTCCCCCCCCCCGACCCCTCTGCAAGCAGTAAATCACCTGGGGGGGCAGCCGCGTGCTCTCTCGTCCGTTCTCAAAGCGCAGGCGTGTGAGGCCTGGGGGCAGGGTGGCGGGCACCCGAGCGCCGCCATCCAGGGCTACGTCCCTGAGAGCAGTCAACCTGCTCAGCCCTGCCGGAAGGTGCAGAGGGCCCTCTGACACAATAGACAGCGTGCGGAGGGCTGTGAGGGTTGGCAGCGAGGCAGTGCTGGCGGGGGTGACGTCCCCGAAGAGCGATAGGCGCTCCAGCTGGCCCGCCGCCCCGCAGACTGCCACGCAGCTGGCAACCAGCGCCGTCAGCTCAGCAAACTGGCTGTCGTTGAGCTGTGTACCTAAGAACGGTAGACACAGGCTGCGCACATGCGCCGCGTGCGCTGCCAGAAAGTCCAGAAGGGAGCGGGCGCGGGAAAGGTCAGATGGCTCATCCCTGGATTCCAGGGCGACGGTGCGCAGCAGCGCCGGTGCCAGGCACAGCCGGTGGAAGCGCTTGCTGACCAGGGAGGCGCTCTGCAACCTGCAGGGTTTGGGAAGAAGGCCAGTCAGAGATTGCTTGCTACGGACAGCAGCACCAGGCTGTAGTAGCCGGGGCACCACCGCTCGCTCCCAGCACTGCAACGAGGCAGCGCCCCCGCCCGGCACACCTGCACTTCTCGGCGCCTACAGTCGCCCCCGCGGCCCCGCTTGGCGCACACTCACCGCTCAGACTGGCTCAGCGGCTCCAGCACCCGCACCAGCAGGTCGTCGGGCAGGTCGGAGAGGGTGATGCCGGGAGACTGCGCGGTGGGCTGAGCGGCTGCAGCGCGACGGCGGCGAGGATCCATGGCGGTAAGGCAAATCTGAATGGGTAAGGACGCGGAAGACGGAGCGATTGTGTGTGCTAGGCGGGAGGGCGGTGGTGCACCGAGGTGGCGGCCCCACACAAGCCGCCGCACAAGCGGTGATGCACTGAAAGCAGGCACATACCAGGCAATTGGACAGGTAGACGCTAGTGATCCCACCAACATATCATGCAGTTGTCCCATTAGCATTGAGGAGCAAGATGGCAAGCAGTTTTAGAGGCTTTTCGTCCTGCCTGTGCGCCTGCCTGCACCCCTGTCGGCCAGTCGAGGATGGCTGCCACGGCAATGCAGGTGCTGCATACAAGGATTTGAAGTTGGATATTCTCATGCAGCCCGTCGCGCACACAGCGCGGGCACATCATGATGGCCCGCGGCAAGCTCTGCCGCTGCCGCGCAGCCGCCACCGGCGTTCTGGCAGCAAGTTGCTGAATTGTCTCGCAGTTGTTCTCTTGTGGCTTGTGCGCGTCGTTTCACGATTGGGGACGGTTGTGGCGGCGGGGCTACCCAAGGGTTCCGACACTGTCGCTCCGACACTGTCGCTCGCTCGAGGCGCGCGCATCTCCCCCAGCGCACTGTATGCAAGCTCGGGGAGTCGCAGCACCATCAACGCGCCGCAAAGGTGCCGAGGGGAAGCGACCGCCAGCCAGCCCGTGCACCGCTGCCCGGCCCCACCACTCGCGCCCCACCCCACCACCCGCCCATGCAGCCAGGCTCGCCATGCAGGCGGAGCCATTTCTGGGCGTGGCTGCGCTGCAGCTGGAGACGCGGCCGATAGCAACTGAGGAGAACCTGGCTCACATAGGCGCCCTGCTGGAGCGCGAATGCGAGCGGCTGGGGGTGCGGCGCTGGGACCTGTCGGATGCCAGGGGCGGCGGTAGCAGCAGCAGTGGGGTGCATCTCGACATACTGGTGCTTCCAGAGGTGTGCTTGCAAGGTTGGGGTTGCTTGGGATACAGGTCATGCAGCATCAATGCTGGCGCCAGGGCAGCGCCTGCCGGCCCGCCGCGCGTCGCTGCACTCGGCCCGCTGCTGCTCCAGCTGGCGCCAGTTTGCCCACACCTCCGCTTACAATGCACGCTCAGGGCTGCCAATTTCCCACCTGCGTGCACCTGGTGCCCTCTTACTCCCGTGCAGATCTTTAATGCCGGCCACCTCATGTGCGAAACCGCCTGGTACTATGCTGAGGGGCTGTCTGACGTGGCACGCAGCCCCAGCCTGCGCGCGCTGTCCCGCTGGGCCGCACGCTACGGCTGCTACGCTGCCGCCACACTGCTAGAGGCCACGCCAGATGGCCACATCTACAACTCGCTTGTGCTGGCGGCGCCAGATGGCAGCTTTGTGCGGCGTCAGGGCAGCGGTGACGGCGGCGCCAGCAGCGGCAGCAGCAGCGGCAGCGGCAGCGGCAGCGCTGCCTTGGTGCGCAAACACCGCGCCTCCTCCCTGGAAGGCTTCGTGTTCCGCAGCGCAGGGGCAGATGGTCGGGGGGGCGAGCCTGCTGCGCATGTGGTAGAGCTGGACGCAGCGCCGCTGCTGGCCAAGCGGGGCGGTGGCGGGTGGCACGCAGGCAGCGGCGGAGTTGGGGATGCTGGGGGGCAAGGCAGCGGGGAAGGCGACGGTGGGAGAGGAGGCATGACGCTGCGGGTGGCGTTCTCCATATGTTATGAGAACATGTGCGGGCCGCCTATGCAGGCAATTCTGGTACTTGGGGCAGGGTTGGTTGCGTGGAGCGAGATAGCAGGGCAGAATGCGTGGGGGCCTGGTGACATGCTGGGCACGCTGCCTGGTGGAAGTGTTGGCAGCTTGAACAGTGGACAGGCTGCAGCCTGGGCAGCCTGGGCGGGTACGCTGCAGTCTGCTAAGCGGGATCCAATGGAGGGAGGGCAGCAGTCAGATGGGCAGGCACGCAGTGGGGTGGGCTGCCTCTGGCTGCTGCACGCTCCGCCTCCTGCCCTGTTCACAACCCCACCTGGGCAGTCGTCATGACAGGAATCACTTGCCCGATTGCTGCCTCACCGTCCCCTCACCGCCCACCTGCCATTCTCTCCCTTACCCCTGTTGCGCTCCCCCTTGCTGCGCCTGCCATTTCTTTGCTTGCCCCCGTGCAGGAGGCGCACCAGCGCCAGCCGCTGTGCCTCCTCATCTCCCCCTTCTGCGCCATGCAGCCCGCCCACGACCACCCCACCTTCCGCTGGCCCAAGGCAGCAGCGCAGCGGCTGGCGCCTATGGCGGCGGGGGTGAGCCAGATGCACGCTGCCAAGCTGAGGGTGCACGTCGTCGCCGCCCATCACACAGGTGACTGGCTTGAGTTGATCGTTGCAATTCGCTGGCGGGCTGAGTGGGGGCAGAGCAGAGCGGCTGGTGGTGGGCTGGCGTGGGCTGGCCAGTTGAGGGTCCATCTTGGTCCCATCGCTGCCCACCACACGTGTCTGGCTTGAGGGCGGTTGGGAGGGGGTGCTGGGCGCAGAAAGGGCGCTGCGCATCACAGGGTATGGCTTGGGTACGGCTGCTGCGCAAGTGGAGCCAAGGGGCGGGCATGGGGGGTGGCAGCGGGCGGAAGAAAAGCTGCTACGAGCGGCACGAGCGCTGCCTGAACGTGAAGACATGTTGCCCTCCTCGCTGCATCACCACCGTTGCGCTGTCACCCACCCACAGAACCTCCCACTCACGCCCTTCTTGCCCTCCCCCCTCTGCCCTCTGGCTCCCCACCCCCTCTGGCTCCCCACCCCCCACGCTGCAGGGCCTTGGGCCTCGCCACTCCCCCGCCTCCTGCCCTTCCTGCGCCGGGACACCGTGCCCCTCTCTGGCCCCATGCTGGGCTGCTCTGCCATCTACGCCCCAGGGGGCACCCCACTGGCGCAGCTGGGGCGGGATGAGGAGGGCCTGCTTCTAGCCCAGCTGCCGCTGCTGCAGCCGGCGGGCGTGCACGTGGCTGCATCAGATGCTTCCAGCAGCCGCCCGCTGGCCGGCAGCCCGCTGGCGCGTGTGCTGGGCGCTGCAGCTGCCAGCTCAGCAGATGCTGGCCCGACTGTGCCTTATGCTTGCTACTCGGGAGGCTACGTGGTTGAGCCGGTGTCCTGGCACATGCGCTTTGGGTTCCGGCTCATGGAGACGCTAGGCTCCCTCTCCTACCACCTGTGGCGGGCGCCGCTGCGTCAGCGCGTGGCACGTGCCATAGCAGCCGAGGGCGTTTGGCGCGGGCCCGTGCCGCCGCTCTAGCTGCCAGTGCACAACTGTTTCACTTCGTCGGCGAAATTGTAATGCTCTTGAGTGTTTCAATCGCCCCGCACCAGGAGCAGTTGGGCGGTGGCATGGGGCAAGTACAGCATCGGCTGGCAGCAATCGGTCAGGGCAGCGCCTGGACCCCACCCCTTGCTGTGCCGCTCGTACGCACACCGCCAATCATTGCCTGGTGCGGTGGCGGCAGCGCAGCAGGGCTCCTTGTTCACCTCCTCCGTGTTTTCTGGCTCACATACGTGTTTGCCACAACCTTGGGATGGTGAATGGCGCAGGTGGAGAGCGGGCAGTCGGGCAGGCCGGCTGAGGTGCCCGCTGGTCTCCCTGCCTCTAGCCTGCTCTCAGCTTCGCACTGGCCACAAGTAGCAGAACAAGATAGCCATGGCAGGCCAGCATCGCGCTTCAAACTGTGGTGAAGGTCCTTGTTAAGTCGTCCTCAAAGGAGGAGCGCAGGCAGCGAGCGAGGTTGCAGGGCGGGAACACGTGCAGGCGGCACCGCATGCAGGCAGGCACTGGGCCTCGCTGGCCGAACGGCGGGCCACAAAGGACGTTGCGAGAATCCTGATTTGCTGAATCAAGGCGAGATCCTGTACCGTCCAGGGCCGACGCGCTGCTTTGAGCCGCTGCAAGCTGAGCTGGCGGCGGCAGCACTGTCAGCGTCCTCGAGACCTACCCCTTGCAACTCGGGCCACCCAAGGTAACTTAGGCAGCAGGCGCACCTCCCGCAACCACTGTGGCTCAGGACAAACCCGACTCCCGGGCCCGTAATCTGCCTTCCTCTTACCTGGTGTCAGCGCAGTCTACCTACAAGCTCAAGGATGTCCCTCTTCAGGCACGTAACAGGAGTCTGGCTCGTGAGAAGCGTGCCCCGAGTCGACCTCTAAACCCTTGCACAGCAGCACCGACCCACGGGTGCCTGCTGCCCTGCCTGGGTGCTGGCCTTGCTGCGTGCCTGCACGGACGAACCTGAGCAACCCTGCCGAGGCTGCCTGCACGTGCGCAGGCAAGGCGCCGCCCTGGCGGCAGCGCTGGGGCTGGCCACCTTTCTGCTGGCTGCCGCCCAGCCGGAGGGCCCTGCTGTCGCCCAGGGGCCTGGCAGCGCTGAAGACCTTGCCACCGCCCAGGGCCCTGCCGCCCCCGAGGGCCTCGCCGCAGCCCCACAGCTGAGCTACGGGATCATACTGTCGGGTGGCTCCGATGCCCAGGACTCCCAGGCGGTACCCTGGGGCTCCTACCACGTGACCATTGCAGGCAAGCCGGCTGCCAAATCAATTGACGTGCAGGCTGGGCGGTTGCTGCTTAGGGTGCCTGCCTGCCTGCCTGCCTGCCTTCATGCCCGCCGCTGCACAAGGAGCCTCCTGCCTGCCTGCCTGCTTGCCCGCAGCTGCACAGGGCGCCTGCCTGCCTGCCTGCCTGCCCGCAGCTGCACAGGGCGCCTGCCTGTCTGCCTGCCTGCCTGCCTTCATCCGTCCTCCTACTTTGGGGAGGCCTGCTGGGTGCAGGCTACCACCACTGCCAAGGCCTGTACATAAAGGGCGGCACCTGCACCAAGCCATCACCTGAACTTGTGGCCGGCTGCGCACCACTGGATGTGAAGAAGATGTACAGCGCAGCCGCGGCTGCCTGGAAGGTGGCAAACAAGGCGAGGCCGCTCACCAGGCGTTGCTCCCGCCGCTGCCGCTGCCGTTGCTGCTGCCGCTACCGCCGCCCCCCTGCCGCCGCAAGCGACGTGCATGGTGCAGTGGAGGTAACTGCTGCAGTGCCGGATTTTGTGAGGTGGCCCATTGCCTTGACCTGGTCCGCTGCGTTCCCGCCAATGCAGCACAGTGTTTCCGCCCTGCAGCATTCACCCAACACAGCACAGCGTGCCTGGGCAGCGGCACCGCGTGCCGGCAGTGCATGGTGGTGCCTTCGCAGCTTTTGCACCTGCTGGATGCTGCAGGGAGAGGACAGACAGAACGTGACTGTTCCTGGTTTCGTTCTGCCTTTCCTCTCCGTTCTTTGTGCAGGGAAGTGCCACCTATCAGCTGCCAGACGAGCCGTGCGACACCAAGCTTGCACTGTCGGGTGGCACGTACCATGCACTCATTCATGACAAGGGCAAGATACTTCAATCGCTGGCTGAGGTCAGCAAGCCGGAAGTGCAGCCTCCAGGCATGCATCCAGGCTGTGGCCGGAATTGCCGGTGCAGTGCGTGCAGGCACAGTGGCTTCATAAGGCTGAGCTTTGCACTTGTGATGGCAGGGATAAATGGAGGGACCCTGCCACTGGTCTATTCCTGGCAGGCAGGAGCCGCCGCGCTTGATCACTGGAACCTGATGCCCCGCTCCAAGGTCGCCGGCATGCCCTCCGTGCATAGATGCCTTCAAGATGCCTCTTCTCGCAGCAGGAGCTGTGCGACCGAGGGTTTGCCGACCTCAAGGGGCCAGAGATCGCCAACACCAAGTGGCACATCTCTCTGAACACCCCAGACCTGGCAGTGGCCAAGCAAAGGTGTGTACATGCGTACGCACAACACGGCACGCACTTCATGTGCATGTCAGACCGGTTCTTACCTGCACTGCATACCGGCGGCGGTGTCGCAACGGCTGCCTCAGCAGCGGCAGCTGCGCTGTTGCTGATGCTGCTTTGATGGTGCCGGCTGATGCATGCTCACACACTGTTGCTGTGTGTGTCGGTGGCGGAGCAGTGTGGCCGCCCTGTGCGCATCACACAGCTGCCTGCAAGCCAAACCATGCCTGCCTGCCTGCCTGCCTGCCTGTGCAACATGCTGCAGGTGTGAGCAGCACGCCGCCGGAGGCAAGGTGGTGCGCCTGTGGCTGGTGCCCTGCCACGTGGACTCTGCTTGCAGCGCCAGCCCCCAGGGGTGCCCCTGCGGCAAGTACACCAGCACGGGGGCTGCCAAGCCCAGCGGCGAGCAGTGGCAGCAGATCATGTAGCGGCAGCTGGGTGGCAGGCGGCGCCGGCGCCAGCCCAGTAGGCGGCCGGCGGCGCCCGCGCTGTTCTTGCGACTGCCGACTGCTGCCTGGGCATTGCGCATGTGGCATGCACACATGTAGCACCAAGCCAGCTGCAGCTCCGTAGTCGCCTGATTGCGCTACTGATGTGCTTAATAGTGCTTGATGGTGCATGGCTGCTACTGATCTACCTGGGTGCCGTGCATGACAGCCGGCAAACCACCCCCTGGCTGCTGGTGACAGTAAAGGTGCACCATTGTGTGCCGGCCCCGCCCTTCTACTCTTCCCTGGTGGTGCCCAGCTTTGTGATAACCGGGATGAGCGACCTGTAGCACTTTGCAAGAGGGTGGGGCACTAGCAATGACTCGCTCCGCCAGCGCTGCCTCCGCCAGCTCACCCCGCAGCGTGGCGGTGTGCTCAAACCTGGGAGGGCTGCGGAGTGCCAAGGGGTGGAGGCTGCGTGGGTTGGCACGGCGGCGCCCAGGCATGCCAGCAGAGCACCCGCATGTGCATTTAGAAAGGCTGCTCTGCCCTGCTACCTGCCTGTACCCACCCCGGGTGGCTGCCAGCAGGGCCTGCCAGCAGGCACGGGGGCCACACCGACTGCATGTCGCCTGCCGCCGTCCCACTCCATCAAGTGCCCACACAACGAGAATGCCCGCTGCTCAAGCCCCGCTCCTGTCGGCATGCGTGGTTCCAATAATTAAGCAGCTATGCCTTCCATGCTGTGGGCAGTGTGCCGTTAGAGAGGCTACTCCGCCTGGCTTTCTGCCAGTAGCAACCTTGCCGGCAGGCAGGAGACGCCACACTGGCCGCAACTCGAGCGGATATGACCAGGCGGCAGTGGCAGATGCGGTGCGGCACACACCGGCACATGTGCGCACGCTGCTGGGGGTGGTGTGAGCACGGCAGGTGGGGCATTCCTGGGCATCGTGCATGCCTTGCTTGCTAAGGGCTGCATCTACCGTGCTCTCTGATGCCCGCCTCTGCGCTCAGCGCCTCTGCAGTTGCCTGCAGTGCTGTTCTAATTCACACAGTGCACCGATCCTGTGTAGTTTACTGCGCAGCACCGTAGCTTTACAACTCGTCCTGAGGACAGGGAAAGTGCGTGAGACGAGCTCGTGTACAGATCAATCAATCAATCAATTGGTGGTGGGATCAGGAGCAGCGTGGTGGGAAGACAGGTGCCACAAGCAAACAAGGTGCATGGAAAGTTTACTTACAAGCGCTGGGTGCAGCATGGGCCAAGCCAGGATCCGGAGTTGCCACAAGGCAGAACGTCCCAGGTGCCGGCTAAGTATGCAACACAAACCAGGTTCAGTGGAAAGTGGCGGCTCCGGGGCCCGCAGGGATGTCAGAGCACGTGGCAATCTCTGTGAAAAAGCTCTCCCCTTCCCACGCTCTGGCCCAGGCCGCCTCTAGCCGGCGCACCTGCAGCCCCGGCCGGCGGTGATGCAGAGCAAGCAGGGGGTCCAACAGGCCGGCCCTGCCAGCAACGCTGGCAGCTTCAGTGGGGGTGAAGTCCTCGGTGAATCCGAAGCAGCGCAGCGGCGGGTGGGTGGCCACAAACTCCCAAAAGGCGTGCCACCGCGCATCGCCGCTGGTGCGTGGCACGCCGGCTGAGAGGAGGTACTCCAGCCGCGGTGCCGTGCGCAGCGCCTCCACCCCCGCCTCTAGCATGGGCCAGGGCAGCCCCAGCCAGCGGATGGAGCGCAGCCAGGGGCCGGCGGGCAGGGCCACGTCAGCGCCGGTGAGGCCGGAGATGAGCAGCCTCTTGAGCGGCAGCTGTGCGATGGCGGTCGGGACGTTCGTGGTGCTGCTGCTGATGCATAGGGTCGTCAGGTGAGGAGGCAGAACTTCCTCCAGGCCCGACAGAGGGGCATAGTCACTGCTGAGCACCAACTGCTGCAGCTGCGTGACCGCCGCCAGGCTGGGCAGGTGCACAAGGCTGTCCGCAAAGACAACCAACGTCACGTGGCGCAGCGCGCGCAGGCCGGTGAGGCAGGCACAACCGAGCGGCTCCATGTCCCCGTCGGTGGCCACCTCCAGGCTTGCCAGCGCACTGAGTGAGGAGACCTGCAGGCCGGCAGGCAGGCAGGTGGGCGGAGGGTGTGCCTGTGTCGGGCCAGCGCATACTAACGTTACTGCACTGTGACACCCAACCTGGGGGTACATGTTTGAGGGTAAAAGGGGGGGATGACTTTGCGTGTTGGGGCTTCCCACCGGGCGTGCCCCACCCCCTGAAGTGACACCAGCTGGGGACCACAGGGGCAGGCGGTCGGCACAACAAGGTGCTTGCGAGCTTGTGTCCAGGCGAAGGTCGGGCAGCGGCGCGACTGCCCGGCATGGCAGCACCAGTGCAAGCGCGCACGGCGCGCCATATCACCCTGCCCACGGCAATAAATCACCTGGCGGGGCAGCCGCGTGCACTCTTCAATGGCAAGGCGCAGCCGTGTGAGGGCAGGCGGCAGGCTGGCGCCCTCTGCCAGCTCCAGAGCCTCTCCAATCAGTTCGGCATCTGCCCAAGCAGTCAGCCTGCTCAGCCCTGCTGGCAGGCGCACCGGGCCCCAGCTTGACGCGATCCGCAGCTGACGAAGGGCTGTGAGTGTTGGCAGCGGGGCATTGCTGGCGAGGGTTGTGTGTCCATTGAGCGCCAGGTGCTGCAGCTGGCCCGCCGTCCCGCAGGCTGCCACGCAGCTGACAACAAGACCTGACAGCTCAGCAAGCCGGCTACTGCTAAGCAGGGTGCCAGAGAGGTTCAGCTCCAGGCTGCGCACATGCACAGCATGTGTTTCCAGAAAGTGCAGCAGCGAGTGCGTGCAGGGGATGGCGGAGGAACCTCGGAATGCCTGCAGGCCCTTGGCGCGCGGCAGGGCGACGGTGCGCAGCAGCGCCGGCGCCAGGCACAGCTGGTGGAAGCGCTTGCTGACCAGTGAGGCGCTTTGTAAACTGCAAGGGTGAAACACAGGCCAGAAAGGGGATTTTCTACACACAGGAGCAACAGGCTGTAGTGGTGCCAGCACGACCGCTTGCTGCGGTGGGGTGCCGTGATAAAAGCCGGCACCCCCGCCTGGCCTGCACTGCACTGCGGCTATCGCCGCACCAACGCAGCCACACTCGGCGCACTCACCGCTCCGATTGGCTCAGCGGCTTCAAGACGCGCACCAGCACCTCATCGGGCAGGTCCGACAGGGTGATGTCGGCAGAAAGTGCGGTGGGCTGGTCAGCTGCAGCACGGCGGCGGGGAGGCATGGCTGGAATAATCGAAAAGGGTCCGCGGACTGAATGGTTGCCGTCCTGCTGTGCCCGCTGCGGGCGGGAGGCGGCGGCACACCGGAGCCACAATGGAGCCACACAGGCGGTAACAGATGCAGTGAAAACAGGCACCATGCCTTTGGCACTGCGTTCATAGTAAAATGAGGAGGTCGCATTCAACCCGAAGAGCGAGAAGGGCGCTGCGTTTTCAAGGCGGTTGTTCCCTTCAGCACGCGCGCCTGCCTGCACACCTGGCGCTGGCAGAGATGTCTGCACCCTTCCTTGCCAGCTAGCGGGTGATCATGTAGCTTCACCTAGGTGGCAAGCAGTGCTCTGGCGACCGACAGCCACCGCCTGGAAATCACATGTGGCATGTGGCGGGCACACATACAGGACCAACCACTCCCGTGTTGACCTGATTGTGCCACTGATTTGCGTGCTGCGGTGCATGGCAACTGGTGCATGACAGATACTGATCTGCATGGGTGCAGTGCACGACAGCCGGCACAGCAGCCACTGGAGGCCGCCGCTGCACACCCATCTCTCATTCTCCCTCTGCCTGTGCCTCCCCGAGCTCAGTAATAACCCTAGCCTGGATGCCCTGCTTGCTTTGCATTGCTGAACGAGAGGACAAGTGGGCACAAGGAAAAGGGAAACAAAGGCAGGCAGGTTCATTCTTTGAGAGTGGACTGGGAGATGAGATGGGATGCACACAGCCAGAAAAACAAGACAGAGCACCGGCAGAAACCGAAACAGTCAAAGCAGACGAAGTTGGTGGGTAGCGTGCTTGCCAACACACACTCGTGAGGGAGCGGCCAAGCAGGTCACAGAAGAACACTAGTGCCGGGTCCCGCTGGGATGTCTGCACTCTCCAAAACCTCTTCAAGAAAGCTGCCTTCCGTGCCCCAGACATGTGAGAGCCGTCGCAGCTGCAGCGCTGGGCGGCGGTGGTGCAGCGCCAGCATCAGTTGAACGACATCCTTGGATTTGGTGGCTTCATTTCTATCGGGAGTGTAGGCCAGGCAGCGCAGCGGTGGATGGGTGGCGGCAAGGTTGCAAAAGGCGCGCCACTGTGCCAGTCCGTTGCTGTTGCTGGGCACACCTATCGAGAAAAGGTACTCCAGGCGCGGGGCAGCGTGGAGTGTCTCCGCCCCGGCCTGCAGGAAAGGCCAGGGCAGGCCCAGCCAACGGATGGATTGGAGCCAGGGGCCGGGCGGCAGGGCGAGGCTGCTGAAGGCGTGCTCCTTCTCTACGTGATCTAGATGGCAAAACAGCAGCCGCTGGAGGTTGGGTAGCTGGGCGATAGCTGGTGGGAGGCCGGGCAGAGGGGCGTCGACCTCGCCGGGCCGCTCTGCGGTGTTTGCCAGGCACAGGGCTGTCAGGCCGCGCAGGTGCGGCAGAGCGCCCTCTAGGCCAGCACAGGGCAGGCAACATTCAAGGACCACCAGGCGCTGCAGCTGCGTGACGGCAGATAGGCTGGCCGGCGGGCTGGTGAGGTAGTCCAGATACAGGTGGCGCATGGCAGGCAGGCTGGCGAGCAGAGCCAAGCTGTCAGGCTCAACATGCTCCTCGTCCAGAGCCACCTGCAGGCTCACGAGCTTGCTCAGTGTAGAGAGCTGCGGGGTCAGGTGGGCAGGTGAGGGAGGATATGTGAGGAAGCAGGTTGGGGGGTGGCAAGGCATCTGGGGAAGCGGGCAGGCACTGGCAGGCAGGAATATGCAGGACACGCGTTGAGAGCGGTTGCGGGCAGAGATGCCAGCCACTGGCCGAGAATGCGGGCGCTGCCATGGGGGCGGCAAAGGAGCCGGTCCCAAGCAGGTTGAGGGGGCAATGCGGCACCACACACCCGGGCATCGTACGCATGCAGCTGGCGTGGGGAAGTGGCAAAGCCTTCCGAGGGTCCTGCACCGGTCATCAGCACTCGCCTGGTGGGGCAGCTGCGTGCTCGCTTGACTGTAGAGGCGCAGTTTGGTGAGGCCAGGAGGCAGGGTGCCCCCCGGCTCCAGCTGCACTACCTCACCCGCCAGGTTCGCCTCCGTAAGCGCCTCCAGCTTGCTGAGTCCCAACGGCAGCTGAAGTGGCCATGCAAGGACATCCACCTCCAGCCGCTGCAGCGACGTCAGCCCAGGCAGCCAGGCGGCGCTGGCCACCGGCGTGTCATCGGTGATTCTCAGCTCCTCGAGCGCGCCGGCTGCCGCGCACACGGAGAGGCAGCCTGCCACCAGCGCCGCCATCTCAAGCTGCTCGCCAGCAGCAACGCCGTTGACTGACACGCCCAGGTGCAGGACGCGCACATGCCGTGCGTGGGCCGCAAGGAAGCCCAGGAGCGAGTGCATCCGGTGGGTGCTGGTGACGGTGGAAGAGGAAAAGACCTTGACAGTGTGCAGCAGGTCCGGGGCCAGGCCCACGCGCTGGAACTGCTTGCTGACGAGGGCGGCGTGCTTGAACCTGGGAGGAGCGTGGGGTGCATGGGGGGAAGGCTCGGCGTGGGCCGGCGCGGCAGCGGCGGCGGCAGGCACAGTGGGCGCCAGCCAGGGGTCGGCGGGGTGCAGGCGCAGATGGCGCGTTGCCTTCATTGTGCAAACAAGCTCACCGCTCTTGCTGTGTGAGGGGCGCCAGGCAGCGGGCCAGCAACTCGTCCGGCAGACCGGCAATGGTGAGGTCGGGGGCCTGGGCAGGCGGCATGGTGGCTATATTTCGCGGAGTTTGCGCCGCAGGAAGCCTCTTGCGGGCAGACCGGCGGTCCCGTCCCGCGTGCTGTGGCTGTGGCGGCATGCTGGCAGGCGGATCGCGGACCTATGGCAGGGCACATCTGCAGGCAAGCATGAGCTCGCATTCATGCTGTTTGGTACCCAGCATCATGTCACATGCCTGTCAGCTCGCTCAATTTAAGTCTTGAGTTATGCCAACAAAACAAACCGGAGGGCAACCCAGGGATGTATGGGCAGCAAAAACAGAGGAGGCGGTGGATCAGGACAGCACCAGGAGCAAGGGTGTAATCTCACAATGACTTGTCAAGGAATTGATGCAGGCCGTGAGGCCATGGCCCACGACTGCTGCTATGAATTGGTCGATCAATCAGCGCTGACATTATTGCGGCGGCGGCAAGGAAAATGTGTGGGGGGCCGCAGTGCTGCCACAAGTGGGTGGGCGGCCCCTCAGAGTTCACGGGATGGCCGGGTGGGCCTGCACCCCTACCGGGTTCAACAGCCCTCCTTGGAAGGAAGTGCAAATTTTCTTCCCTCTTCTGTCAAGTAAGGGGCAGGCCTAGCTGACGGTTGCCTCGCTGGCAGCCATGAGGGTGCGCAGGCGCGTGTCCAAGTCCTGGGCGCTCAGCACCCCCTCATACCTGTCAATCTGCACAAAGGAGTTGGATAAGGTCGAAGTAAGCGCTGCGTGATCACCCCGCCTGATGCACAGCTGCGGGCAACATGGGCAGTGGAGCCCATGCCCATCTCGATGAGCCACACTGGCACAGCATGCCACAGCACAGTACACATGGATGCGCAGCCAGCCATACACAAGTGAGTTGGAGGGGTAGCAATGGCGGCATGTAGGCAGGCAGGGAGGCCATCGACGGCAGGCACACACAGGCAGGCGGGCAGGGCCACGGAGGCCCGCTTGGTGCACGAGCCTTGCCGCCCTGGAACCCGCTGTGGAAATGAAGTCATAGCCAAGCCAAGCCAACCAACGCAGGGCAAGGCAGAGAAGGCAGGGCGAGAAAAGGCAAGCAAAGCATGAGTAGTAACAACTGGCAGGCTTGCCTGCTGGCCGTCGCGCAGCAAGATGAGCGTGGGCAGCTTGCTGACTTTGAAGTGCTGTGCCACCGCGTAGTTTTGCTGCGCATCCACCTGCATTGTGGCAGGGAGAGCAGGTCACATTGGAACGGGGAAGCCAGTGTGGCTGCTCACGCCATATTTCTGCTCCACGCCCAGCTTTGAGGATTGTGGGGAGGAAGGGGCAGGCAGGTGGGCCAAGAGCGCGGGGTGCAGAAGGCAGATGGCCTGGGCAGCGGCGCGTGTGCCCTTTCTGCTTGAAGCGACCACCAAATCCCAAATGCACCAGGCCGAGGCGACCCAGGGGGGAAGACATATCTATATCTTGATATATACAATCAAAACAGTATGGTCCCCTACCTTCATGAATGTGCAGCGCCCCAGGTACCCAGGCGCCAGAGCCTGGAGGGCAGCAGGGGAGAACGTGAATCAGTTAGCCACAGCGCACTTGTGATGCGCACGTGCCAGTGAGGTGCAGCGCATGTGGAGGCAGGGAGGTTCGACACATGAAAGAGGGTGGGGGTAGGGCACGGGCGGCCGGGAAGGAGAGGTGGGAGATCCGGTGTCAGCTGCAGTTTGGGCGGGCGGGAGAGTGGGGTGGGAAGGGGCAGACAGCGGTTGGCCGCGCCTGAGCCGCACGCGGCATGGCGCTGAGCGCCCTGCTGTGTTTGGTGCTGCACTGATGTGCCTGCGGCCGGATTGCCCAAGATCCTGCCTGCCCACCCGCCTGCCTAGCCCTCCGGCCTGCCTGCCCGCCCGCCTGCCCGCCTGCCTAGCCCTCTGGCACGCCTGCCTGCCTCTCACCTTGAGGCTCAGGTCCAGCACCTTGCACGGCCCGCACCTGCACAACATGAAGACAAAGAATGTACAGATTGAGGGCCGGAGGAAGGTGCATGGTCAGGTGGGCAGGCAAGTCCACAAGCAAGCAGGAAGGCAGGCAGGCAGGCAGGCAGGCGGGCGGCAGGCCGGCAGGCAGGTAGTCCGCTAGCCCAGCGGCTGTGCCCGGTATGGGGCGCACCAGGTTGTGTAAAAGTCCAGCAGCACAAAGGGCTGCTTGCCGACTTGCTCCTGGAAATCCTCCAGGCTCAGGCCCTCTGCAGCCGTTTCGATGGCACGGGGAGGCGCCAGGCGCGCAGCTGCCCGGCGGCCCGCCGGCGATGGTGCCGCCGCCAGGCAGCGGTGGCAAGGTCCGCTAGGCGCGGACCGGGCTGCGGCCTTCGCGCGGTGCTGGATCGCGCGAAAAGTGCTGGTTCTGGGTGTTGCGACGCTAGCAGCGGCCATCATGATGTGTCGGGCTCTCCCGAGCGATAAGACTCACCGCGGGAGCTCTGCAAGCGCTGTGCAAGTGCTTGGCGGGAACAACTAGCGACTGGTGATAACTCACACGCACGGATCACCAGCCGAAATGCCGCCAAGCAGCCACGGGGAGGCCAGGCACCACCCAGCTGCCAGGCGGGCAGTGACGGGACATGTAATCGCACTCTTTTGGTGGTTCTGTTGCCGCCAGGAGGGCCCAGGGCTGATGAATCCCGTTCGCAACCCCCGGTCACGACAAATAGACTTACAACCATACGTGTTCACACACAATGCAATACATGTGAGCATGGCAAGCTGGTCATGCGGGCTCAAGCGGTGTGTGGTGCCCCCAGCGCCCGGCACGCCGCCTGGTGCGCCCGCCAGTCGGCGTGCGAGCAGGCCTCGCTGCAGTACCTGACCACACGGCAACCACCACACCGCTTGGCAGGTGCCTGCTGCAGCTGGGCAAGATCGCAGCTGCCCGACAGGTTGGGGCAGCGCACGTGGGCGCAGCGCCGGTGGCCCGACTGCCCCAGCGCACGCGCCTGCAGCAGCGCAGCTTCCAGTGCCAGCCGGGGCTGCTGCTGCTGCTGCTGCTGCTGCTGAGGTGCGCCACCGGCGCCGTGCGGGGGCAGCAGGCGCGCCAGCAGCGCCACCATATGCGGCCGCTGGCTGTCCTGGTGCAGGAGGGAGCTCAGCGCTGCCAGCACTGCGCTCTCTGCTCTAAGCAGTGTTGGCACCTCAGCCTCCCCACCTTCCTGTGGTACACCGCCGGGAACGGTGTGGGCTACCAGGAAGCAGATGCTCGCCATGGCAAGCTGGCGCGGGTGCGTCACGGCGCCTGCCTGGTGTGCCGCAGCTTGGCCCCCCCCCAGCACGGCTGCAGCTGCCACGGCAGCAGTCGCCTCCAGCAGGCAGCAGGCCACCTCCCTGCATGCGGGTCAGGCACAGAGGTTGGTGTTGGGGGTGAGCCGGCGGGCTGCCCAGCAGTGCATGGGTTCCAGCAAACAAAAGCTGTTACTGAAAGGCATGCAGGCTGCTGCACCTGTTTGGCAGACGCAGCTTTAGATACGCGTAGAGGCGGCAGCAGCAACAGCAGCGGCAGCAGCAGCAGTGGAGGCGGCAACAGCAAGTGAGGGGCGGCAGCAGCTGCATGGCAGCAGCAGGAGCAGAGCAGCACATGCGGCAGGGCAGCCAGGCGCACCTGTCGTACTGCTCTCGAGCCCCTCCCCCCTCCACCTCCCCCTCTTCTTCAAGCGCTGCGCCGGCCTGCAGCGCCCACAGTGCTAGCACCGCAGCATCCACTGCCGCATTCCTTAGCGCGTCAGCTGAGTCGTGTGCCACCCGGCCGGCAGGGTCGCCTCCCACCGCTGCCACCCCCATCAGCTGCAGCTGGCGGTCGCTCAGCTGGGCCAGGGCGTGCGGCAGCTTGCAGCTGTGGGCTGCCAGCAGGGCCAGGAGCTGGTCGGCGTTGGCTGCCGCCAGGTCGCCAGGTTGCAGCCTGCGCGTGGGCAGGCGGGCAGAAGGGGAGGTGGCAGGCAGGCAGGTGAGAGAAGAGGGGGCACGCAGAGCATGCACCGCGGGGCAGTGTGCATGCAGTGCAGTGCTCTGCCATCCACTGGCTACAGGCACGCAGAAGATGCGTGGCAGGGCAGGCAATGCGGAGCAGGTCAGGCAAGGAAAAGCTGGGCACACAATGCACGCATAGCGGGCACGCCAGCACAGGGCAGGCAGGGAAATGAGGCAAGCAGTGCGCGCACACGGCTGAATGGCAGTCACAGGTGACTGGCAGTTGCACTCACATGTCGCTCGTGGCCTTCAGAGCAGCTGCAATGGCACCGACAAGCGGCCCGCCCTCCAGCCGCATGTGCCCCACGCCTCCAGGCAGGCCGGGCACCTGCAGCCATCTGCCGGGCAGGCAGCGCTGCTGCCGCCGTTGAGCACGTGGGCCAGCTGGGGCAGGCGGGGGGCCAGCCAGATGAGTGCCGCTGCCAGGTCGGAAGCTGCGCGCCCCACACGCTGCCGCTGCTCGCTGCTGCCCGCCGGCTGGCAGTCCAGCAGTGCACAGGTGGCGTGGAGGCAGGCGTGTGCCCACTCATTAACATCAGCCCCCAGGTCCTCTGTGACATCGTTCCCTTGCAGCACAGCTGGCGCCACCTGGCCCGCTGCTACTCCCGCATAGAATCGCGCAATGGGGGCTGCCGACTCTGCCACCGCCAGAAACACCTGTCGCCGGCGTGCTGCGCTAGCGCTGCTGGGGGCTGCCGCTCTGCCTGCTGCTGCACTGCCTGCCATGATGTCGGCAGCTGCCTGCTGGCAACTCATAAACTCTGCCAGGCTGTAAATGGTTTCAACCAGCTGCTGCCAGTCCTGCACGCTGCGCTCTGTGAAGGCAAGCTCCATGCGCTGGGCGTGCCGCGCCTCCCCCGCCAGCACGCTGCCCGCCGCCAGCAGCAGCGGCGCCTTTTGCTCAAAGTTGAAGGGGAAGCGAAGCCGGTGCCAGCTGGCAACCCACGCTGCCAGCTTGCTCCAAGCCAGGTGCCCCGCCGCCTCAGCATATTGCCAGGTGGGCAGCGCAGCGTAGCCTGCGGTTGTCAGCGCTGCCAGCCGGCCCATCAGGCGTGCGTCGCCACACACCGCCGCTTGATGGCCCTCCAATCCGCTGCCGCGCGCTGTGAGGGCGGCCAGCATTTTGAAGAGGCCGTCCAGGAAGGCGCAGTGCTTCATGCCTGCAGGTGGGGACAGATGGAGGCAGGGGGCAGGAGGATGGGGTGCCGCACGGGGTGAAGGGGGGCCGGTGGCGAGGGCAGCACGAGGGGAGGATGTTAGCACTAGCACGTTGGAGGGCGCAGCGGGAGGGCAGGCAGGTGGGAAGGCAGCGGGAAGGCAAGTGGGCCGGCGCCCAACCAGGCAAGGCGTGGTCAAGACGGGCCGGTCGGCAGGGAGGCCGGCAGGGAGGCCAGCAGGCACGGCACCCAACCATGCTGTCCCCTCACCCACCCACCAACTTTGCGCTTCATCCACACTTCTGCACCTACCCAAGCTGTTGTTCAGCACCTCGAGCGTGGCTGTGACCTGGGACATCCAGTTGAGCACCTCCCCGGGCCCCAGCCAGGGTGGCAGCTCGTGCCCCTGCCCCTCCAGCTGCAACGCCTCGGCCATACCAAACAGCGTGTTGGCGGCGCAGCCGTCCAGGTTTTGGTGCAGCCACAACAGGGCTATGTGGCTGTGAGCGCCAGCTGGCAGCGCCCTTCCAGGCAGGAGCTGGTGCAAGGCTAGCCCTGCTTCGAAGAGGACGTTGGAAGCATGCAGCAGCCGCTGCCGGTCTTCCGGGCTGTCGCAGGCGGGCAGCGCGTAGCGCAGCAGGCGGGTGTTGGCGTTCGTGGCAAACTGTGCCGCGGCCAGCCGGCAGCAGGCCCACTCCAAGGGCTGGCCTCCCTCAACTGGGTGGGACAGGGCATCGGGGTGGCGGGATGCCTCGGCGATGTCCTCAGAAAGCCGCTCCCCGGCTGCATAGATGGCGTCTGCCAGCTCGAGCAGTTGCCTGCAGGAACAACAGCAGGAGAGAGAGACGACGACATAAGTTCCAAGAAGTTCCAGGTAACTGCAAAAGGCTGTGTAGCTTGCGTCTGCCAGCTCGCCAGCTGCCTGCAAGGACATCAGCAGCAGCCGAAGACAGACGTCACAAGTGACAGTGTGGAAGGCTGTGTAGGTTGCATCTGCCAGCTTGAGCGGCTACCTGCAGGCCAGGCAGCGAGACACACGGGGCACGGCACACAGCAAAACGGGTGGGGAGGCAGGCAAGCAGGTGGGCGGGCAAGCAGGTGGACAGGCTGGCAGGCGGGCTGCGAGGCAGGCAGGAGGGCAGGCCATCGCAAAGCGCTGCTTGGCTGCAGCGGCCCGGGGGCAGCCGCCGCTCTCCAGCGGGGAGCAGCCCCAGCCAACACCGCGCAGGGCCAGCTGGAGTGCGGCATGCAGCACCAGGTCAACAGTGCCCAGCAGCGTGTGCGCGCAGGCACGGCGCATGCCGTGATGCTGCATGGCCAGCCAGCCAGTCCACATGCCTGCGCACGCGGCCCCGCTGCCGCCCCCCATGCTCACCGCAGCGCGCGGCGCACGTCCCTCCTGCTCGCCGCCTGCAGCGCGGTGTCTAGCTCAGACGCATTCACCCAGCGCAGTTCGCCCACGATACCAGAGGCAGCATAAGCCTGGAAAAGCCGCTGCAGGTTGGCTGCCGCCGTCGGGACGCTGCTCATGGCTCAAGCGGCCGGCGCTGCGCCGCCGCCGCCGCCGCTGCTGCTGCTGCTGCCCAAACAAAGCTAGTGCTGAAGCTGGATGGCTGGCATTGTTCAGAAACGCCGACGAGTAGTCTGCTCGCTGTGGGTGCTGGGCAGAAAGGGCGTAGACGAGGCCTGCGCACAAGGGGGGCAGCACGAGGCGGCGGTCAGGCGGCGCGCGAGCGGCGTGGCGGTCAGTGGAGGAGTGCAGCGTGCGGCGCCCGGAGCTCGCAAGCGCGTCGCCTGCAGCTCATTCGCGCAAAGAGGACATGCGAGGGGTCGCAAACCCCAGCGCCCACCCAGGGCCGCCCTTCTCGTTCCTTCCGCAAGCTTCTAGGCTCACCGAGGTGCTGCGGACGTGGTAAACGCTGCAACGCCAGCCCTCCAAGGCCATGGCAGTGCATGCGCCGAAAGGCCACCTCTCAGCTCAGCACAGCACAGCAGGGCGGCGGGCAGGGTGGCGGTGCCACTGGCGGCTGACGTCAAGCGAGCTTTCAGTTGCTGGTCGTGCTCTATGCTCAGAGGTACAGGGGTGCATAGGTCCCTAATAGCTTCCCCGTGGTTGTTTTCTGCCAGCCGCAAGTTTAACTGGGTTGCCTGTCCACACCGCTGTGGACACTGTGCCGGTTTTGTCCCGTCCCCAGCCCACTGCGGCCTCGTGCTTGGCACAACAAGTTGCGGCCGACGCACCGATGCCCTGAGAGTGGATCTGGTCCTCCCCTCAGCGGCACCCTCAGACCCTGTGTGTGGGTCTCTATATAGTTGCTTGTTGTATGCTTTTTGTTGCACAAGGAAAGAAGGGTTGCGAATGCACAGCTAGCGCACACTGCAGTACAGCATGATTCAGCAGGGAACAGATGTGCCGGGGCAGGGCAGCGGCACGCCGAGGCAAGGCAGACGCTGCACGGCGGCAGCGGTGGAGGTGGCAAGGGGGAGGCACAGACACTATAACAGGGGGCACCCGCAATGGGGACAGGACACCTCGGAGGAATGTGCTCGCGCAGAGGAAGCGGGGTTGTACAAAGGGCCGGGTAGCTCACTTTATGTCAGCCAGAGTGGCAAACTACCGTGGCTCCTAAACGGCACCCGGGCAGTCGCCAGCTGGCCACCCATCCAGGCACAGCGGCCCGAGGGCCATGTGGAGAGGGCGCTGTTCACATGCCACCCTGACACCTGGGCAGCCGTGCTGCAGCGCGTGCACAGAAGCTCGATTGAGCAAGCTGTCCGGCAAAAAACTCCAGTTAGAGTGGTGACCCGCCCACAGCTTGACCGAGCACAGCGGCAGGCGCCGCGCCGCCGCCCACTCCAGAATGGAGTCCACCTCAGCATAGTCCTCTGAACCCCTCAGGCCAATGCCCAGTTGAGCCAGCCCCCGCACAGCTTCCAGTGCCGGCAGGCTCCCGGACAGCGTGCTGGCAGGGGCTGCCAGCCAGCGCAAGCCCGACAGCCAAGCGCAAGCTGGCAGCGTCATCGGCTGACCAATGCAAGTGTGGCACCCAAAAGCGCTAAGCCGCGAAAGGCAGGTGAGGTGCGGGAGGATGTCAGAGAACGAGCTTGCCAGCACCAGGCAGGTTAGGCTGCTTGCCAGGCAGGGGAGCGCCTGGGACAGGAGCGTGAGGTTTTCCACCTGCACAGCATCCGCATCGTGCCAGACGAGAGCAGTCGTGACCCCTAGCGCCTCCAAGCGCGTCAGGTCAGGCAGGCAGGCGGGCAGGCGCTCGCAGTCAGACAGTGTCAGGCGCCGCAGGCTGGGGAGGCTCAGCAGCAGGGAGCAGTCGTCTGCCGCGTATAAGCGGGCGTCCAGGGAGAGGCTGCCGAGGCGTGTGAGGCCCGCCAGCTGCAGCATTGGGAGGGAGGGCGGGGAGCCACCTTGGTTCAAAACAGGCGCAGGGGGCAGCATGCGTGGGCACAGGGGCAGGGAGGAGGAGCGAGCGAGCGACAAGCATGTGGTCAGGCAGGGCGGCGGGCAGGGAGCACAGCAGATGAGCGGGCACCCTGCGGCTGGGCGCACGAGCAGTGGCCAGTTACATGTGCGCGACAATGATGCGGGCAAAGTACCTGCCGCGGCACTGCTTCTCCGTACATGCCCTTGAGGTGGAGCCGGGTGATGGAGGGTGGGAAAGCAGCTTCTGGCTCAACAAAGAGGCCGTTCTTGCCGACCAGGCTGAGACGCTCCAGCCGTGTGAGCGGGTGCAGCGGCGCTGTGAAGCTGACAGCGGATGACTCGATGTGCAGGCTGCACAGCTCGCGCAGGCCCGGCAGCCAGGAGCTGCTGCACTTGAGGAGCCGGCAGTTGCGTTCTTCCAACTCATGAATCACCAGGTGCAGCTCCCGCAGGCCGCTGCAGCCTGCAAGCGTGCCGGTCACCTTGCGCATCGCCTGCTCGCCGTCGCAGGATAAGGTGTTGAATAAGGTAACCTCTAGCTCCAACCGCCGCAGGTGCTGCCCGGCTGCCCTCAGCCAGGCACAGAGGGAGTGCAGGGGCGGCAGAAAAAGGAGTGCTGCGCGTTCCTCGGCCGCCAGGCGCACAGCCACCTGCACAGCCACCTGTGCCAGCAGCTCAGGGCTGTCCACCAGCTCGTACAGCCGGTGGCAGACTAACGGCAAGCTGTAATGCCTGCCAGTCAGGAGTGGGAAGGAAGGGGGGGAGCAAGCGCGTTAGAGAAGCGCTTTTGGTACAAGCAGCGGCAGTGGGGCGGCAGCAACGACGGCGCCGCTGGTCGGCCCCCGCCGCCTCGGCCAGCAGCCTGGGCGCGTGCGACCTTACCTCTCCTTCAAGCTCAGGCACTGCAGGCAGCGGATGATAAGCTCGTCAGGCAGCCTGAGCAGCCCGGCAGGGCCGCTAGCTAGCTATAGCGCTGGTCTCGCGGGCGGGAAGGGGCTCCATGGCTGTCTTGTTGTGAGTGTGCTCCTCTCGCGGAGAAACACCAAGCAATCAGGACGAGTGCTGTGCACAAACGGAGACTCGCACCAGAGCCTCCGATGTCGGAACCATTGGGAAGCGAATATACAGTCAGCTGGCGGCGTGGCGACAAGGTTGGCAAGCATGGGTGCCTGATATCATGATAGGCCTTTATAATGATAAAGCTGTGTTGATAAGTATAAAAAGTGTAGTTCTCGTGAATGCAGCTGCCGTTTGAAGGTTACAAGAAGCCAAGGCTTGGACGCTTCACAGGCCGGGTGGCGCGCCGGGACAGTCAGCGGCGGAGCACTGCAGCCATGCGCTGCGGCGCCCACCAGGGCGGGCGCCGCTCGCTAGCCTAGCAGTGAGTGTCCCTGCCTCGGTGACAGCAAGGGTGAGCACGCCTGCATACAGCTGCACGTGCACATGCCTTGTACCACTGCCGGCATTCCTTGTACATGCTATGCACAGCGTGGTGACCGCTCAACTTCCTCTGCCTGCCTGTCCTTCTGAAATCACACTAATCAAGCAAATGCCGAGGTCGTATTATTGCCCGGGCAAAACATTTTGCCAGCGCAGGAAAGGGGCGAGATGATCAAGGGCGCAGGAGTGGACAGAGGGTGCGCGGGTGGGCTGGGGCGGGTGGCGGGCTGGGCGTGGGCTGGTCGGGCGGGGGGCTTGGGCTGTGTAGCGGCGGGTTGGGGCGTGCCAGGGTGGGCCCTCCCACTGGGCAAGCTTGGCAAGCTTGGGAAGGCACTTAAGGCACTCGAGAGGCACAGACTCCGTGCTGGAGCTCATTCAGCATCGCTGGAAGGTGTACCATCCGGTTGACTCGAGCCAGCCGTTCCCGTTGCAGAACTGCTGCACCTTCTCGCGGTCGGTGCCGGGGTTTTGGTAGACCTGCAGGCAGGCAGGAACGGCGTGTGGCAGGCTGTGCATTTCGTCAGAGCGCTGCATGCATCCATGCCACATCCGGGGCGCCTCATCAGTGTGGTTGCATATGGCAAGCCTGCTCCCGCACCTCCCGATCGACCTCCTGTCTTCCTAACCCTTCCCTCTCCGAGCTCTCCCTCCATCTGTCACCCAGCAGCAAAGACGGGCGCGTTGGCGGCAGCGCAACCTCAGCAGCCTGTCGTGTGAGTGCACCTGTATGGATTCTGGCAGCCAGTCGGGCCCCAGCCAGGCGGTGGGCTCAAAGTAGACCGATATGTCCGGCACACTGTCCATGTCTACATACCACACCGTGCCCTGCAGCACACACAGCACCACGAGGAGCGCGCACACCACAAGCAATCAATCAATCTTGCAAGTACTATTCACAGCACAGCGCAGCTGGGCAGCAGCAGGGGAGCGTGATCGGTGGGGACCAGGCATCAAACCGCAGTGGCTGGGCAGCAAGGGGGCAGCAAGTGGGGGGCACCGGACGGCCGGGCACATGTAAGGGCTGGCACAAGGCCGGTGACATGGCCGGCAGCAGGCGGCCTGCTGGCTATAATTAATTAATGTCAATGTTGTGAGGCAGCCCACCGTGGTGTATTCATCAGTAGCGCACTTCTCCAGGTCGTTGCTTGAGCTGTCAAGGTGCCCCGACTGGAACACCCGCCCGCTGCATGCCATTGCACAGCATGGAACGAGCGTCGACTGATGGGATGATGAATAAGTGGCGGGTCTGCTTCGCTTTGGATGCGCCAGCGGGGGCGGAGATGAGCGGGTGACAGTCACTGTTGGCAGCATCGGTTTCAAAGCTGCTGGGGCTGCCCCCCTGCAAAGCATCAAGAGCGGCCTTGCCATCCGCAGCTCATGCTGCTGCAGCTGCACCTCAGGCTGCCGCCACCCACCTTGCATCGGCCATCTTGACCTCAATTTTGGCATCCGTGCCTGCCATGTTCTCGCAGCTTGTCTTCACAACGTACTTGTAGGTGGCCGTCTCTGCACCAGGTGATGAGGTTAGCAAGACATTGCTTGCGCACAAACCGGAGCCTCATCATGAGTTATAAACAGAGAGCGGCGGCAACGCAGCCAACGAAGACAGCTGTGTGCAGCACAGTGCGGCATGCGCAGGTTGATGCAGAGCGATCAGGCGGGCTTGGGCGGGCATGCCATGGATGCACCGCCTGGCGGGATGTCAGCTGGCTGTCAGGGTCCCATGTGGGGGGCGCATGCTTGTATACATACAGCAGGCGGGCATGGCTTGCGCTCACGAGACCCACCGGGGGTGGTGCTGCTGTCGCCGGTCACGCTGAAATCGGGGGCAGCGGTGGCGCACAGGCACTGCACCAGCCAGTCGCACGAGTCCAGGCAGCTGGCTTGGATGAGCTCAGAGTAGCGCAGCATGGGATGGTCGTCTACGAGAGAGCAGCACAGCTCTGGCTCGGCCAGCACCAGGTCCGAGGCTGCAGGGGAAGGGGCAGAGCAGGCGAAATTGATAGGACAGGCAGGAGGAGGTGCCAAGCAGGAGAGAGGTGCCAGCAGAAGGTGCCCAGGAAGCTGGGCACGGCCCCCGCCCGGCCGGGCTCCCCTGCTAGGCTCGAACACACGCTGCCCATGCATGCGGCCCATGGGAGGCTGGCCCTGCACTCAGGCTGAATCGCAGTACGCTGCACTCCCACTGCAGCAGGCAACATTCCCACTGCACTGCAGCCTCAGCTGCGATCGGGCTGGATTCAACAAAGGCACATTCTCTCGCTGGGCTCACAAAACAGGCAGGGGGCCAGCCTGAGGCAGGCATAGCAAGCAGCATCCCACCTGTGTAGTCCAACTCATACCCAGCCCATGCCGCCCCCAGGCTGACGAGTGCGTCGGCAAGCAGGCTGCCGCCGTCGCAGGCTTGCTCCGCGATCCAGCCCAGCACGCCGTCCGCGTTGCCCGGCGTGGAAGGGGCGGCGGTGGAGGAGCAAAAGGGAGAGTGCTGCTGCTCCTGGCACAGCCCGCCAGACAGCGCAACCTGCACGGCAGACAGCTTGAGGGCGGGCCAGTAGCTGTGTGACACACAGTGCAAGGGGCGGGGCTGTAGTGGGGCAAGGGGGTGCAGGGAGCAGGGCGCAGTGCTGCCGCCAGTTGACTGGCGCTTGCAAGGCACGTCCCCTGTCCGGCCCCGCGCCATAGCTTCGCCTCATGTGTGCACAGGCTTGCTACGCACCTCATGGCCGACATGAACGAAGCCGTGGCGGCCGCCGGGAGGTATGAGGGGCACGGGGTCCAGGCCGGCGACGTACCTGCAAGCACAGGGGCGAGGCGCAGCGCTGCATCCAGTTGGCAGCGTGCAAAAGCATTGTCGATTGCCGGCACTCCCTTAAACCCCCCAATTTAAGTTTAAAAAAAAGTCCGCCCGCTGTAATACCGCTGTGCCGGGCCACATACACATCGGGCGTACCGCCGATGGTGCCTGGAACTCATTACTGCCCAGAGTGGGGTAGTATTGACTTGATTTTGAAAAGAGCACAGGTTCAGCGGCACCATGGCAGAGTCATCACCTTCTTGTGAGCGGCGTGAGCGCCAGCCCATCATACGTCTGCGCCCAGGCGGCATCCCCCACTTTTGGGCTGCCAAAGGTGTAGACGCCGGTGACGCTAGAGGGCACCAGCATCTCCTGGCGTGCAGCTGCGATGGTGGCCAGCGCCCCTCCGAGAGAGTGCCTGCGCCACACGTGTGCACAAGAAGTACAAGAAGCAAGGGTGAAGGAGAGAGGGGCGTGCAGCAGGTTCCCAGCCGGGCGCAAGCGAGTGCCTGCAGCGCACATGTGCAGCGAGGGTCATCCAGCAGCAGCTGCAGCAGGAGACCAGCAGGGCCCGGGCCAGGGTCCAGGCTAGTGATGCACGGTCCACATGGCATATTCTGTGACGACCAAGCTGCTGCTTACCCCACAAACACGACTCTCCCGGCAGCCCCTCGCAAGCCGCCGATGTGGCTCGTCAGCTGCGCACTGACAATGGAGTAGGCAGCGTAGAAGCCAGAGTGCAGGCGGCCCATGCCAGGGACATCCACAAATTCGGTCCGCAAATTGGTCTGCCAATCCACCGATTCGGAAGAGCTGCAGGGTGGCGCAGGCGGCAGGGAGGCGGGGCAGGCAGCGTGTGGGAGCGGTCGCTTGGTGGAATGTGCGGCCTACGGTAGGCATGAGCATGTGTGTTAGGCTGGGAAAGGAAGCCTCACTGAAGCGCGGCTGCAGGCCCTCTGAGCAGGCAATGGTCCGACCGCATGGCAGGGCGGCGTGCGGGCAGCTTCCGAGTTCATCGACTTGTGCATGCATGCTGGCGCCAGGTCACCCTACCCTCGGAAGATCACAAAGATGGTGCCAGGGGAGGCCTCAGTCTCAGCGGTAGCGGCCACAATGACTTGGGTGTCCAGCTGCGGGCAGGGAGGGTGCAGGAGTGTGTGGGCGAGCAGGTGTGCAGGGGCAGTGAGGGCCCACAAGAGTGAGTGGGCAAGGGCTGCTGCAAGGGAGGGGGTTACGCCCAGCTCAGTCCCCGCAGAGATCAGGCAGGCTGAACGGTACTGCAGAGTTCCTGCAGGGTGTGATGGTACTGCAGAGCCTGCACAGGACGCGGCGGTACTGCAGGTCGGCCATGCTGGCGGCAGCGGCGGCAGTGGGCACACATGACGGCGCCGGCAACGCACCCCATTGCCTGTCTGAACGACAAAGTGAAAGTCGGTGGCCCACTTGCCCAGCCTCTCCCGCACTGCATCCTCCCATGTCTGGCTGTCAGAGGGCTCGTCATATGCCATGCCTGCCATGACTGCCGCGAGGTAACCGGAGAGGGCGGGTGTGGCAGTGCCCACGACGTCGCCGCAGGGCTTGGGCGTGAACAGGTCAGCAGGGCAGCCCGCTGCCTGGTCGGCCGCCCCGGTGCAGTTGTCTGCGACGGCGTGCTGCAGAGGTACCGGGGAGGAGAAAGCAGGGTAGTGGGCCTGGGGCGAACAAGCGCAGCTTTTGGACATGAGGAGGCGTGGCAGCGAAGGCGACGACGGCGCCATAAGCGGCGCCGCCGTCGCCGTGCATGGCTAGGTGCTGCTGCACGCTATGTCCCGCCCTTCCCCTCCAGTTCTGACATGCACATGGCGCTCCTGTGAGCAAGGCCAATGCACACAAGCAACCCAATACCTGAGCAGCGCCCAGCAGCAACAACAGCGTGGACACGGCCGCCAGCTTTAAGCGCCGCATCGCTGCTGCACTGCCGCAATTGACAGATTCAGTCCGCGATGTGCCGCAAAGAGCGGACACTTGAGCATAAACGAGGCCGGTGGCCGTCCGGGAGGGGGGCGGCCCGCTTATGCCACCCCCTCGATCAGCTTGCCTGCGTACATCAGCTGTGGAAGCCCATCCGTGCGATACAAAGGTACATCCATGGATCGGCACATGCCGACGTGGCATGCCAGCTAGGTGTGGCGGGTGCCACTTGCATTGCCACCCCAGGAAGGCGCGCGCTCCATGCATGCAGCTTATTCAGCCGAGGGTTGTGTGCCCACGGTAGGACCCGATTCACCAGGCAGCACAGTGGGAGCCAGCTGGCCGCTGCCGTTAGAATCCTGCAAGGAGAGACTGCAGGACAGGATGTGAGATAGGCGGAGGCAGGGTGCATGTGCTCTGATGTAGCATTGCTGGCACACACACACAAGGTGCGATTCACATTCTGGTTCGGCTGGTTAGAGGCCGCCAGCTGGGCGACGCAGAAGGGCGCCGCTCATGGGTGGGGTGAGGTGAGCAGCGCAGATGGAGCTGGGCAGCAGGGTGGGTTGGCATAGCTATAGATGACAGGGCAGGGTGGGCTCCGTGTGGTTGCAGCACATCCCCATCAAATTTGCATGGTGTGTGGCACTCGTACCAAGCTCACATGACCCTGCTGGGTGGGGCTGGCAGCCGCCCCTCCGATGCACCACAAAACACGCACCAACGCCGCTTCCATGTGCCTGGGATCCTGCTGGCCTGGTACCAGCACCGGTGCCAGCATGAACCTCTGGGCTGAGGGTCGTGCACGTGGGGCACGGGTTGAAATGACACGGTGTCGCAATTGCAAGGCTCCAAGGTTGGGGAGAGGATGGAAGCAGGGGAGGCCGCGAGGTAGTGTGCTAGATGCTGAAGCTGTGGTGACCACAAGGCGCACGTGCGGCGGACACCAAGCGGAGGAAGCGGGTGTTGCACATCCAGGCGAAAAATGGATGCCGGGCAAGGGACGGCAGGGCGGGGTGCACACAAGCGGTGCAGGCAGAATGCCGGTCAAGGGAAGACAGGGCGTGTGCACAACAGGAGTGGGCAGGATACAGGGCAGGGAAGCGAGGGGGGTGCACAAAACGGGGAGACACGTGTTGGTGTAGCAAATAGGGCCCGAGGAGGGTGGATGATGGGAGAACTAGACGTGAGGGAGGTGCAACAGGCAGGGCAGGGTGAGGCCGTGACGAGAAGTGAAGAGCAGCCGAGCAGGGGAAATCGTCAAGGCAGGTTTGACCAATTAAAACAACGAAAGTACATGAGGGAGCTGTGTAGTTGGGAAAAGTACCCATGGGCATTATCATTTTTATTATCATAGCTACTGCAGCTCCGGAAGAGCGCCAAAGGGATTTTTTTTGTTGGGAAGCGGGCGCGCACACAAAAAAGCCAGGAGGTGTGCCATCTGCAGCAACATGGGGCGCTCATGGGGCGGTAGCCAGCGCGGCTGGCAGCGGCGGCACCTGCCCTGAATCAGCACCCAGGGTGGACAGGTCAGCAACGCTGAGGGGCACGCTCTGTGAGGCAGAGCGATGCAGCCGCTGCACCAACGAGCGTGGGTCGATGGCAGCGGTGCTGGGTGCTGCAACACTGGGTGCGGCACCGCCGCTGCTGCTGCTGCTGCTGCTGGTGCTGGCGCTGGCCGGAGAGGCAGCGTCAGCAGGCGCTGTTGACGGCTGCAGCTCCACTCTAGCCTCGGGACGGCCGACGGCGCCACCACTGGCTGCACTGCCATTGCCGTAGCTGTCGGCAGGCCGCTGATGCTGCTCCTGCTGCTCGCTGGCTGCCGCCTGCACGGCGCTGGAGTGGCCGTCATCGAAAGCCACGTGCATGGCTTGGCCTGGACCTAGGACTAGCACAGGGATAGTGACCTCATGCAACAAGCGGGACGCCGCCTCTGCGGCAGGAGAAGGGAGTGTGGAGGGGTGGGGAGGGCGGAGAGGGGCAGGTGAGGAGGGGCAGGTGAGGAGGGGCAGGTGAGGAGGGGCTGGTGTTCGGGGCAGAGCCTGCGCCTGTCGCGAGCTCCCGTTCCACTGCTGCTGCACCCACATGCATGTAGATCTGTTGGTTCCTCTGCAGCCGCCTGCCCAGCCTGCACCTGCTGCAGCAGCACGCCTGCCCCTCGCCTCTCCATCCCCTCACTCTTGCACTCTGCCCACTCCCAAGGATGTTCTTTCCTCCGCAGCCTGACCCTGCCATGCCCACCCCGCCGCCGCTGGGCGCTCGTGCACCTGCCCCCTCCCCCTCCTCACACCCACCTTTCCGCGCCGACCGCTCCCGCTGCTCCTGCCGCAACAGGCGCCGGCGCATGACAGTGAACAGCGTGGCCCCCAGGGCTGCCAGCACGAGCACAGCGGATACCACCACTGCAGGCAGCGGGCGGGGCGCGGGGGGCGGGGCAGGGAGGAAGCATGCGGGGATGAGGAGCGGGGCTGTTACGGCTGCCAGCATGAGCGCCGAGGAGGCCACCACTGCAGGCAGTGAGTGGGTAGCGAGGCAGGCAGGCAGGCAGACAGGCAGGGTGGGGTGCGCGGGAGGGGGCAGGAGCTTCAATGAGGGACACAGGCGGAGGCAGCAAGCACGCAGAGCGGCACTGCGAGTCAACACCGGCAGTCGCAGCAGCCAGCAATGAGGCCATTGCGATGGCAACCACGCCATGCCACGTCATGGTATCAACGTTGAGCAGCAACAACAGCTGCCCAAGCCAGCAGCAGCAACGGCGCCAGTCGCAGCCGGCTGCAACCAGCAACGGCCAGGCAATAGACAGTTGACGCCACAAGCAGCTGGCAGAAGCAACATCAGCAGCAGCGGCGACACTCACTTGCAACCACCAGCACCGTGCTGCTCATGCCGCGCTTGTCCTGTGTCGAGCCCAGCTGCCAACCGATTGCTCCCTCAACCGGCTTCACACCGCTGTCTGCGCCAATAATAGCCCAGCGGGCGCACTCGGGGTTCAAATACGAACCGTAGCACTGCGCCGGCCGCTCTGATTGCGGTGCGAGCGCTGCTGCGCCTGCTGTGGCGCTGGGCAGCGGAACCTTGTCCTCGCTATCGGGGGGCAGGGGGTCGCTGCCGCTGCCGCCGCCGGTGCCGTCGCCGTCGCCGCCCCAGCCGTGCAGCAGCGCACGGCCCAGCAGCCGCGCTGCCCCACGCATAGCTCGCTCAGTTTCGATGGGTTGCACAGACGACCGGATAGAAATCTGCGGCGACCAGGGGCCTGTAGCACAGGGAGCGGGACGAGGCGGGCCGCGGTCGGAGGCCTGTGCGGCAGCAGCGGCGGCGGCGACAGCAGCTGGCCACATTGCCCGGCGCGGGTCCGCATTAGCTCTGTGGACTGCTGCCGGGACGCTGCTCTGCTGGCCCAAAACTCGAACTGCTTGCGTTCGAGGGTTGCTTTTCGGACAGGCCGCCAGAAGGGCCCTTGGCAGCGCTCTGAAAGGGCAGCGATCGCAATTGGCACCCAAGAAGATCATGCTCACCTCTATTGCCGCACGTAAGCGAGCCGACAAGTGGGACGCTGGAAGCCGCCAAGCCGTGTTTCACGCTGCTGTCGGTGAATGGAGTGTTATTGATCAATGGTTTGCATGCTCCCAGTGGAAAACAGCCGGCGCCGAGGACAGCGCGCCCCGACAGCGCTGATGATGGGCGGTCCGTGCCACATGCCGCACACAGCCGCCCGTCGTCGTGAGGTCACCGCACCTCATCCCCCCACCCCCCGCCGCAAACTGGCACCAGCGCCAGCACTGATCACCCGCAGTGCACCTTCCTTGCTACTTCAGGAAAATTTGCAGTTACAAAAGCACATCTGGTCAATCTGGGCCTTGAGAACACCAGCGTCAAAGTGCACCGGTGGAAAGGAGCGGCAGGCAAGCTACATGAGTGCGCCTCTTCAGCTGCAGCGACTGGGAGGCCTGTTGAAACTAGAGCGAAAGGTGCAGATGTGGGAAAGATCATGTGTGAACAGCGCAGGGTCGTGCTCTGTTGCACTGACTTTGGGCTGCCTAGGCACAACGCAGCTGCGGCTCTAGAGTTGTTCCGGTCGACGCAAGGGGAGAGAGGTGCATGAAGAAGGAGAGGTGCGGTCAAGAGAGCAGCTACGGTGCTGGTGTGTGGCAGCGACGGAAAAAAGAGGGGGGACTCAAATCGGAGCCATGAGCGGATCCAACTCAGGTATCCAGTTGGGCAGCATAGAGCACGGAATGAGGGCGAGGCGAGGGCAGTACACAAGTAGGGGCGACGGCTGGAGGCGGTAGCATGATGAGTGTGGTATCAAAGGCGGGTGCGTGTGATTGGGGGTGGTGTTTGAGAATGTGGTGTGCTGTGAAGGGCTCAAAAGAAGCATTGGGTTTGTGAAAGAAGCGCTGCCGCGGGAGCTGCCCCTGGCTGCTTCTCTACCATCAGAGGCCGAGCCGACTGGCAGTTGGGAGGGCGAGCGATGCGGGCAGCACCAGGCGGTGCATGACCTCACCGCGGGCGACAAAAAGCGGGCAGGCAGCGCCAGGTCAGCGCAGCCCACTGAGGACGCTGTGCTCAGTCAGCACTCAGGGCGCCAACATCGTGTCAGCCTTGAGCCGCCCACCCTCCTCCTCCTTCTCCTGCTTCCCCTCGCCGTCCCCCTCTGCCATCCACGGCCCCGGCGCTGGCACGGGCGCTGGCATGGGCGCTGGCTCGGGCGCAGGGGTGGGCGCCCCCGCAGGCGCAGCGTTGCCGCCTGCAGAGGTGAAGGTCTCCACAGGCACAGCCGGCCCGGCGCCGCCCTCGTTGCCGCAGCCCAGCATTTGGGGCGTGAGCTTGTCCTTGGGCACCGGATTCTGCATCCAGGCCAGCAGCTGGCGAACGGTGACAAAATACACGTCGGGCAGGCCGCCGGCGTAGTCTGCAGGGGGCCAGCGGGTGAGGGGGGAGAGGGAGGGGAGGGGAGGAGTCGTGTGTCAGGGAAGAGGCAACAGCACAGCACTGCACAGCACAGCACAGCACAGCACAGCACAGCACAGCACAGCACAGCACAGGAGGTGCAGCCGTGCAGCGCAGCGTGGCACAGCATGGCACAGCACAGTGCCTCGCTCACCCATGAACTGGCGCAGCCCGTAGTCAAACTCCTCGATCCAGGGGGTGTGCACAAACAGCGGCATGGGGGCGCGGTTGGAGTGGTACGAGGCGTCAAAGACCTCCTTCAAAAAGTCGTACACCTGGACGGCGCCGTCGCTGCACAGCCGGGGGTGGGAGGTAGGGAAAGGAGCGGTGAGAGTGGGGAGGCGGGCCATGCACGTGGGCAGCGCCACCGCTGCAAGGGAGCCAGATTCATGAGCAAGCATGGGAGTTTGCACTGGGAGGGGAGGGGCGGCTGTGGGAGGCGTGGAACTGTAGGGGCGGCTGAAAGAGAGTGGAACTGTAGGGGCGGCTGAAAGAGAGTGGAACACCTGGACGGTGCCGTCGCTGCACAGTCGGGCTTAGGAGGTACAAGAGGGGGGCGGCAAGTGCCGGGAGCAGAGCTGCCCTATTTCCCTGCACCAGCTGTGCTTTTGTGGGGTCACAGTCTGATTTCCGCAAACAAAGTGCGCCTGTCCCGCAGCCTGCCCCGCAGCCTGTCCCGCCCAGCACCCACGCCGTGCCCCTGTGCCCCAGCCCCCCACCCACTCACTCTCCATAATTCATGTGGTAAGAGCTGCCCTGAGCCTCCAGCACCCACACTGCAGCAGCCACGGGAGCAGGGCGTTCAGTGGGGGGTTCAATATGAGGCTGCACTGCCAGGCGCAGCGCTGCCAGCAGCATGGTGGCGCTGCACAGCTGCGCACGTGCGGCGCCTGCATGCAGCAGCGGGCGGCGGCCCGGTGGCTGGCTGCCGTATGTTTCAGCCTGCCCTGCGGCCCACCTGGCACGTTCCACAGGCCGGGGTAGCTCTCATCTGAGTCGCACTGCTGCATCGGGTTGCTGCAGGGCATGTGGAATTGGGGTCCCCCCCAAAGGGGAGGTGAGCGGGCACACCGGGACCTGAACAGGGTGCAGGCAGATGCGCTCTTGTAAGAGGAGGGAACCCATGCACCTGCAGGCCCAGGAAAGCTGGGGACCCAGGCGGCACAGGTTCCCGCCTGCCCAGCTGGCGGCGCTGCTAGAGCACTAGTACGCTTGAGTTGGTTGGAGGTGGCGGGCGGTGGGTGAGCTGCACAAGTCATACACCATGGGCCCCACCCCAGCCCACCCCACCCCACCCCACCCAAGCAAGCAGCCCACCCGCTTTGCCTTTCACAGCAAAGGCGCCCCCCCGCAGCCCAGACCTGCAGCCTGCTCTCCCACACCACCAGGCCCTGCCCACCGCCCCGCCCCCCCCACCTCTCCCCGCAGATGGGGATGCCGTCGGCCATGTCCCATGGCCAGGGACGGTCCGACATGCTGTCCGAGTAGGCGCGCATCGTGCTGCAGTGGCAGGTGGTGGGGGGCAGCAAGCGGTGATGAGGAGAAACACAGCCATGGAGGAGACAGCAGTGGAGGGGGGCTGGCCAGAAAAGCTGTGCCAGTAGGCACGCATCGTGCTGCAGGGTTGGCCGGAGCAGGGTTGGCCGGAGCGGGAGGCAGCAGCAGGCGCGGGGCATGAGTGTGCAAGGGAGCGGGCGGGGCAACAGGGGAGGGTCGCACGTGCGGTCGGAGCTGGCGTGCATCGGCGCTGCGGCAGCCAGCAGACGGTGCCCGGTATGTGTGACATGACTTGTTGAGAACATGCAAGCGTCTCTGAAGAGCCGCTGTTCATGCATAGCAGGCACTCCCAGGCCCTGCTTCATGCAAATACATGAAGCCCTGATCCTTCAAGATCTTCCTGACCTTCCTCCAAAGAGCCCTTCACGCACAGCATGCACAGCATGCACAGCAGGCACTCCCTCCTCTAACCCCCCCGGCCCCCCTTCCCTTGCCTTGCCCGCCCACCTGTCGTACAGGAAGCCGTTGTCTTTCAGGATTTGCCTGACCTCGGCGTTGATGCGCAGAAAGGGGGTGCGCATGCCCACCACGCTGCTCTCGGGCACGCCGCACTCTGCCAGCTGCTGCCGCGCCCCCACAATCTCGTAGTTCAGAGTGTCACTATCCATCTCGAGAAACTGCCGGTGGGGAGGGGATGTTCAGATGTATGAGGCAAGAGTGACCTGGTCGGCAGGCCTTGCGCCGCCCAGAGCCTTGTTGTTGCAAGGTGCAGGGGGCGGGCGGGCAAGCTGCCCAGGGACAGGCCAGCGCAACGTGCCGGCACGGGTTGCACAGGGCAGTCGGCGCAAAGGCACAGTATGCACGGGCAGGCACAGATGGCAAGGGTTGCACAGGCAGCCGCGGTGCATTGCTCACCGAGTCGTGGCTGACAGAGTGGTCTGCAATCTGTGGTGGTGGGACAGCAAGAAAAGAAAGGAAGCAAAAGGGGGTGAGGAGAAGGGGGAAGGAACAGCGGAAATGTGACTGAGTAGGCGGCGAGGCACTGAGTTGAGGAGCGTTGCCAAAGACCAGCCCCGCCAACGCAGACAGGCACGCAGCCTTCTATCGCCAGCCACAGCAAGGCGGTGGGTGGGCGAGCAGCAGCAGCCCCCGGCGCGGCTCCTGGGAGGCTGCAAGGCCTCTCTCCCTTCCACACCACTGCACACCCCAACAAGCACCCAAGCCTCACCCCCCCACCCACACGCACACACACCTCATAGCCAGCATTGTAGAGATCCACCAAGTCCTCACAATCTGCGGGGAGGAAAGCAGGGCGGCGCAGCTTGCACGGGGTGGGCAGCAGGAAGAGGCGAGGGGCCGGGGGCGGCGGCGGGGCGGGTGCACGGCAGCACCGCATGGGCAGGCGCTGCCTGCCAGTCTGCCCGGACCCACCAACACCTGCACTCTGACAGGCTGCCTCCCACGCTTCAAAAGCTTCCCTCAGTCGCCCGCGCGCCCCTCTTCCCACTGTCCTGTTCCTGCTCAGCGCTGCACTCCACTCTGGCAAAACATTGCGCAGCCGCCTCTCCCCTCCCCCCCGCCTCGTCTGCTTGAGCACCCGTCCCCTCAACCAGGGTGCACTGTTCTGCAGCCACCCTCCTGCCAAATAGTCGCCTCCTGCAGCGCTCTCTTCATCCCCGCACTCCCACCCCCTTCAGCCGATGCCCCCCAAGCATCCTCACCGGTGCCCTCCACTTTTGTGAACATGGTCGCAGTGACGGGGCAGCCATTGACTGTGCGGCCGTCGGCAATGGAGCGCACCGCACGGTAGCTGTCGCTTTTGATGGCGTCGTCGTGCTGCAGGGGGCAGGGCGGGGATTGGCAAGGTGGGAATGGAGGTGGCGGGGGGCCAGGCGGGTGGTGGGCAGGCGACATCGGCGGCATGGCGGTACGGGAATGTCTAGAGGGCGGTACTCGGCTGGGCAGGCACGCGTGCGCACCAGCTGCAGTGGTGGCGGGCTGCTGCTCATGCATGCTGACATGCAGGGTACTGTTTGGTGCGTGCTACCTAGTGACAGAGCGGATATCCCGCGCACAACCCACCGACGCCCCACTGGTGGCGCACCGAGAAGAGCACAAACATTGGGACCTGGTCTGGGGGCAAGCCTCCGGGAGGAGACGTGGAGAAGGTGACTGCACAGGGTCCACACACGTGGGTGGGTCAAGTGCCCAGTCGCGGGGGAGGGTTCATGGCAGCTTCCCGGCGGCGGCAGCGTGTGGCGCGCGGCGCCCCCGGCGGCGGCGGCGCCGGCGGCACCTACCTGTGCAATGGGCAGCCGACGCGGCTGCCAGCAGCAGCGCCGCTTGCAGGAGCCACATGTCCCTGGATCGCCGTCCGAGCCCAGCGCTTCGCCAGGCAACCTGCAGGAGCGCGCCCGGCGAGGGCAATGAGCACATGCCAAAAGTGCAGGTGCAGCAGGGTGCCGTCAAACGGCGGTCACATCGCGCGATGCGCTGCTCAGACAGCCTTTTGAAACATGTGAAGGGCAGGTGCCGGGCGTTGGAGACTGCAAACAGGGGAACCCGGCGCACGCGCTTTGGCTTCTGAGGCCGCCGCGTGCACACCTGCTGGCCGCTGGGACAGGTGCCGAGGCTCGCAGAAGGCGCGTGGATCGGCGACTGTGGAGCTGCGGCCAAGAGCAAGTTGACTCCCAGCGGCCCTGCTGTGGCCCACAGCGCCCAGCGCCCCATCTCTTCCTTCCCCCGGCGGTACACCCCCGTTCCCCTTCCAACCTCCTTCCAACCCCGCCGCTTTCGCTCGGTTCGTTTGGTTTGTCAGGTGTATGTTGCATCTTATCATTTCCATCATCATACAGGGGTAGACACTGAGGGGTTGGGCATCAAAGGGCACCGGTGCAGCGCACGCCAGGTGGCAGAAAGGGTCAAAGGAGGTCAAGAGACATGAGTCCATGGGTAGCCGACAGGAGACAAGGGTAGGGAAGATGCAGCGATCAAGGAGAGATGGGAAGCAATGGTAGGAACAGGGGGTGCACCGAGGGGGTAAGCGTACATTCATTCTCCAGCCCGGATGGGCGAGCCGGGATGGGGGTTCGGAGGCCAAACATGCAGGTCCGAGGGCGAGGGTAGAGTACATTCAAGCGGGATGGGCGCAGGCGGGGGCGCCAGCAGGCAGCAGGGCGTTATTGGGCAGCAGCAGGGGGGAACAGCGGGGGGAAACGTGCGGCTGGATGTAGATCGCAAGCCCCACGAGGGAGGAAAGAAGAGAGCAGGCAACTGTGCAGCCTGCCTTCACTTCTTATCCTTCTTCCCCTTCGCCTTCTCCTCCTTCTGCTCCCCCTCAATCATCGCCCGCAGCTCGCCGACAACCGCCTCCAATCCGCCCAGCATGTCGTGGTCGGCGGGCAGGCCCAGCTTGCGGCAGAGGTCCAGCCCCTCCTCAGCTGCAGAGGCAGGCAGGGGATGAGGATGGGCAAGAGGAGGGTGAGCAAGGGAAGGAGCGAGACGTGCTTGCCTTGGTGCCGTCGCCGGCGCCCCTCAGCTTGCGTGCCAGGGCTCTAAAAGCCGGGCAGTACGCAGAGAGCGCTGGGGTGCAAGGGTGCGTGCGTGGTGCATTGGGCCTCGGTCTATAAGGGCCTTAGGTGTGATGCAGGTGTGGAGGTGCTATGGGTGGGGAGGGTGCCTCAGGGGAGTGCGTTTCGCGTCATGGTCACGCCGCGTTATGGGCGTGTGCTCGGGCTAATAGGGAACTTGCAGTCAAGAGACATCACCGGCGCCCCTCCACCTCTCGATGCGGTGCAATGCAGCTCGGCAGGCGGCACAGGCGGGGGCACACGCTTGAGCATGCCAGCGGGCGCTGCAGCCGCAACGGCTCCCCTCGCTCGCTCAGTGCAGCCGGAAACTGATGTGAGCGCTCGCTGTGCGGCGTCAACACAGCGCAGCCGCACACCCACCACCCCATGCGTGGGCCATGTGAGTTCACCTCAAGCAGTAGCCTACCCTGCCCTCTGCCCTGCACTGCACACACCTGCGCCCAGCGCTCCCTCCAGGTCGCCGCCACCCTGGCAGGCCATGGCCAGCAGCAGCCAGACGTTTGGGTCCTGGTCGTTTTCCTCCAGAAGCTGCTCCAGCACCTGCATCGGAGGAGCGGGGGGTGGAGATGGAGGGGAGGGTGGAGGGTGGGGGGTGAGGGAGGGCAGAGGGCGTGGGGGCAAGGAGGCGGTGGCAGACAAGGCTGGGCAGGGCGCATGGCGGCGTGCACAGGGGTGCGTGCATCGGCTGCTTCGCAAGCGGGTGCAGGTGCAGGAAGTGCGCATGAGGTGATTGGTGGGCTCAGTTGAAGAAATTCAACCATGATTGTGTACATTCTCTTCAGAGGGGCCCGGAGGCCCTGGTCGGAAGCGCGGGTACATTCTTTCATCCTCGCCCAGGCGGGGTGCAGGGGCGTGCAGGGGGAGCGCAGCGGGCACTGGTGCAGGCACCCAGGAGACGTGCGGGGGTGCAGAGGGAGTGCAGGGGGCACAGGCAGGCGCGAGGCATACGGCCGAGGCACACCTGCTGCCTTGGCTGGCCGGCTCCGTCGTCTCACCCAACTGAACGCAACATCCGACCTCACTGAAAGCGCGCACGCAGCACACACCACACTACAACACAGACAGCAATAATGCTGACCTGCGTGGCCGCGTCAGTCGTCTCATCCAGCTCCAGCAGCAGCTTGGCCGTCTCAAACCGGAACTCAAAAGAGGGCAGCTCGTCGTCAATGTCAGAGTCCTCCTCAAGCTCCATCCCCTCCTCCTCGCTGTCCTCCTCCTCGTCAGCGGCAGCGGCGTCCTTGGCGGCGGCGGGAGCCTTGCCAGCCTGCGGCGGCGGGTGGGGCGGGGGCCAGGGAGACGGTGAGGGGGAGTGTGTATGTGTGTGTAGGCTCTGCCACGGCAGTGTGCAATGCAAGCTGCCAGAGGTGGCGTGCGAGCAGGCTGCAGTGGGACGCACCAGCCAGCCGATCAGCCCAGGTGAGCCCCTGCCCCTGCCCAACAACTGAACCGCCCGCCCACCTTCTTGTCGGCAGCTGCGCCCTCCTCCTCCTCCTCCTCCTCCCCCTCGCTCTCGGGAGTGGGCTTGAACCAGAGGGCCAGGCTCTGGCGCAGCAGGCCCAGCGCTTCATCGTCCTTCTCCTGCTGCTGCCGCAGGCTGGCAAGCGCCTGCAGCGGCTCGGGGCTGGCGGGCGCCAGGGAACGCGCCTCTCCTAGGAGACCCTCCACCTCGCCAGCCACCTCTGCCACGCCTGCAGGAGGGAGGGAGGCGGTGGGGTGCGGGCCAAGGAGGGCAAGCAATCAGCAACAGACGTGGCAAGGAGACGGCAGGCGGGCGGTTGGGAGCCAGATGGGGTGCACAGCCGGGAGCGGCGGCACACCCTCAACAGGGTCTCAGGAAAGGCCCCTGATCCCTCCCTGCCCCTCCAAGCCCGCCCCTCCAACCCTGCCCACTCAAAACACACCTGCATCCCCTTCCTGCGCCTTGTTCATCAGAACCTCTGCCAGGGAGCAGAGGCAGGAGCAGAGGGTGGCATCCAGGTGCTGCTTCGCCTCGGCCGCCTCGACTGCCTCCTCGCTGCCCTCGGCGGGCGGTGGCGCCGCGGCCTGTGGCAGCGGCGGCAGGGTGGGGGAGGCAGGGCGAGCATGGTGAGGCGTAAAAGGGAGCAGAGAGAGGGGAGATGAGGCGTACCGGGAGGGCAAAGGAAGGTGGATGAGGTGCAGAGGCAGGTGAAGGGTGCTTGCCGATGTGGATGGTGCGCTGATGTGGCATGCTGATGTGGCGCGTGTGCCTAGAAAGGGCGGCCCACACAGTGCAACACTCTGCGGGTCTCTCAGCTAGAGTCAAAAGTGCACATGCATGGTGTGCTGATGTGAGGATGTCACAGGAGGGCACAGCAGTGCTTCATTCCAATGCGTCTGCACTGCTGTTTATCTCCCGTCGGTGTTGCTTTGCGGTGCCCATCTGCTGCCAGCCTCAGTGCCCACTCCAGGGGCCTCGGCGGCAGAAAAAAAAGCCCGCCTCAAAGAAATGAGAGGGTGCAAGATGCGGTGCATGCGAGCAGTGTGTGCAGGTGTGCATGGATGCAGAACTGCCGCAGCCCCATACTGTCCAGCAGCAGGCATGGTTTTTGAGCCAGTGACTCGAGCCAACCAGAGGCCCCTAAGCCAACACAGCCGGCCGTCTAAAACGCCCAGCCACCCACCTGCTGCTGCATGAACGCGCGCAGGATGGTGATGCCCTTGCGCACGTGCTGCTCCGCCTCTGGGCCCTCGGTCAGCTGGCCCAGGTACCTGCAGAGGGGGGAGGGGCAGCAGCAGGCGGGAGGGGCGGGCAGGCGGGGGAGTTGATGAGCGAGAGGTGTAGGCAGGGGGGAGGTGAGGCCGGCGAAGACGGGATGCACAGTGCAGCGCAATTGAGAAGCAGTGCATTTTGTGAGGATTGAGAGAGGCATCAGTTTGTCAGAGGTGTGTGTTTTGTCCTCACGCGGGGCCGAGGCCCCGACGTAGGAGTGTAGAATAAGTATTTGAACAATCATCCTCTGCCAGTCTCTCTCGGTATACACGGGTGCAGCACGCGCGGCAGGCTGGGGGCGGCAGCGCGCGCCAGGGCCAGATGCAGGCAGGCACAACACAGGCAGATCAAAGCAAAAGGCGGTACTGCCGTCCCTTCCCTTCCCTGCTTCCCTCTACACTCACATGTACTTCTCAAAGCCCTCCTCCGGCTGCACAGCCACGGCGCGCTGCAGCACGGCGACCGCCTCCTCGCGGTGCCCAGTCTCTGCCAAGAAAGAGCCGTAGCCCTCCAGATACTCCAGGTTCTGTGGGCAGGGTGGGGAGGAGGATTCGAGGTATGGGGAGGGTAAGAGGCAGGCAGGGGCACACGGTGCTGGCGGAACAAACTGGACTGGTGGGGAGAGTGGGCAGCGGGGTGATGGGACAGAACAGAGTGCAGGGGCAGGACGGGGCATGGATGGGTGGTAGGGGCAGGCCGCGCAGCGATGGTCATCTCTGTTATGTTGTAATCAAAACGGCGTGGGGCTGTGATAGCCCCTGCCTCAGCGATTGTTCACCATGAGTTAACATCATTCCATCGGGCCCGTGACCCCGGCGGGAGGGGCGGGATGCAGTGTGCAGCGTGGTGAAGGGCGGGGTGCAAACCGCTTGCGCGAGGCACGCAGTCTAGCGTGGCGGCGCCGGCACTGGTCCACCCCAGCGGCATTCGCATGACTAATCAACAGGTACCTTTTCTCGCAATAACAGATAGAGGGCCTTCCGAGCACCCCATGAATGGGCAAGACAGCACACCCAATGCGGCGCCTGCCTGCGGCTCACCTCTGGCTCCATATCGAGCGCCTTCTTGAAGGAGGTGCGGGCCAGGGGCATGTTGTCCATGGCAAACGCCATCTCGGCGTTCTCAAAGTGCTCCTCCGCGGACAGCTGCAGGGAGAGGGGGACAGGGCAGCGGGTGAGCGCGCATGCATGCAGGCGCCATCGACGGCGATGGCGGCGCGCGCCCTCTCACACTGCATGCATGCCCGCGCCCACCCCAATGCCTGCCGCCCAAACCCGAGGCATGTGCCGCCCCGCCGGCGCACCTGCTGCGGCGGTCGGGCGGGCTTCTTGCCAGACTTCTTATTTACCGGGACGCCCATCGTGTTGGGGCGGCTGGAGAGTGGCTAAACAGGAGCTGCGAGGCCCGCAGCTGGGCCGGTAGGGAATGCGAGCACTGGGAAAATGCGAGAATGGCGGGTGAGGGCCGCAGCATGGGCTCATGTTCGGCGTGCGGAGCATGCCCTGGCTCGGCCGCCTTGGACGCCCTTCGCCCACCCATTTCGTCGGAAAACGGGCGGGATCGTGGTCGAGGCCTCACCCGGGACCTCCGAGCGCGGAGAAAGGGCGCGAGGACTCCGACACCACCAGCAGAGGCCCAGCAGCAGCGCCAGCCGGCCACCAAGGGGAATTGCTTGCTGATATGAACGCTGAGCGCAGCGCACGGAGCCTGGCTGGCTCAGCCAGCACCAGCGGCAGGGTGACCCACCAGCGGGCCACCAGTCGCGCGCCTCCGCCGCGCGCCAGGGCCGCCAGGCGCAGACTAGGAACTCAAGTGCGGGCTGCAGCTGGCAGCGCGACCGCGCCGAAGTGAGAGCACGCGGGCTGGTGGGCGAGGGGGTTGCCGCCAGCGCTGCCGCCGCTGCCGCCAAGGCGGGCGGGCCAGTTGTGGGCCACTTCTCTCATTCAACCCTGCAGCCACACACACCGCCCGGGTTCACCGAGCTATCTGCAGTGTCTGGAGGCTCTTGCAAATGCTGCCCAGTCGCCGGGTCCATCTCCTCAGCATCCTCAGCTGCCGCTGCCGTGCCCGCCCGGCCACCCGGTACATCGCACCCACCCTGCGACCCCCCTTCACCTGCTTGCCTGCCTGCTTGTGCGCAGGGCCCCGTGGATCAGCATCCCCTGGCTCAACATCCGACGCGAGGCGTATGAGCAGCTGCAGATGGAGGTGGGTGCTGCGCAGCATACCTAGCACACCTCGCGTTCCTGTGGGTGCTGGCCGCCGGCGTGCACACTTGTGAAAGTCCAGCCGAGGAGCTTCACAGCCGTGTGCTGCTGCAGTTTTTTTTATCACACTTAGGCACAGTCGCTGTCGAGCACACATAACTGCCCAAACAATCTCCTCCTACAGCCTTTCCAGCCACTCACTACTCCGGCAGGCTCCCCCCATGCCCCGCCCTCTCCCTTCTTGCCCACACTACCAATCCTGCAAAGCCCACCCCTACTCGCCTCCCACAGTCCTGCCACCTCTACTCGCCACCTCGCTCAACACCCAAGTCTCCTGCCCACCCACCCACCCGCCCGCCCCTGCCTCCCCTCCAACCTCTGCTCTCCTCCGCAGATGGGGTACTGCAGCATCCGGCAGCAGTACTCCCCTGAGCTCGTGAGGGAGCGCTCCATTGGCTCCCCCGGCGCCTTCTTTGCGCTGTGCGCCCGCGGCGCGCAGATCGGCATCGAAGTGGGCATGTTCATCGGCGGCCTGTGGCTGGATAGCTTGTCGGGGCAGGCAGAGGACAGCGTGCAGGTGGGACGGTAGGGCGGGCAGCGTGCTTTTGATGAGATGTGCTTGCTTTGCTGTGCTGTGCAGTGCTGTGCTTTGCAGTGGATGTGCAGCGCTGGTGCTGCGTGCGCTGCAGGTGCAGCGGCTCGCCCCACTGTGCCGCTGCTCTGCAGCAAGGAGCATCTGTGCAGCTGTAGCTGCTGCCTTCCTCTCTCTCGTGCTGTGGCTTCAGCCGATGAGGTCAGCAGGCACAAGTAGAGCTCCATACTTGTCAGCGCTCGCTCGCCCCTCACTGGCGTGCCGTTTGTGTGCTGCCCCTGCAGGTCAAGTACCGTGCCACACAGCTGCGCGACCTGCTGACTCGCCTGGGCCCCACTTTCATCAAGGCCGGCCAGGTGGGCAGGGCCAGGGGAGATGCCACATCGGCAGCAGGGTGCAGCCGTGGCAGCGCTCTGCAAGACCATGCTGTGGCGGGCAGTGCCGGCGGGTGCTTGCTAGCAACCCAGCCCGTGCGGCTGCGTGCGCCTGCGTGCTCTCGCGGCCCTGCGCTGGAGCCAACCAGCCAACCAGCATCCGTTGCAACTACACACCCGCTCGCCGTGCGTGTCCTCCCCATCCCCTGCCTGCGCAGGTGCTGGCCAACCGTCCCGACATCATGCGTGAGGACTACATGAACGAGCTGTGCGTGCTGCAGGACGACGTGCCGCCCTTCCCCGACGAGCAGGCGCGTTCCAAGTGTTTGATGGTGTGGGGGGATGTTGTTGCCGGGGAAAGGGAGCAGCGGTGGGCGTGCTGCAGGGGAATGTGCCACGCGCCGCTGATGAGCAGGGGCACGTGAAGTACAAGGAGGGCAGCGGGGAGCGGCAGCGTGCCGGCAGGGGCGGGCGGAATGGGGCAGCCGGCCGTTCAGAGCCCCCGCTCAGCCCCACCAATCACACATTATCCTCTGTTCTGTCTTGCTGCCACAATGGTTCACCTGTTTGGTGCCCCTCCCCCCCGTTGTTACCCTCCCCCCTGCAGGCCTTTGCCATCATTGAGGCCAGCCTGGGGCGGCCGCTGGGCGAGGTGTTCAGCAGCATCAGCGAGCGGCCCATTGCCGCCGCCTCTCTGGGGCAGGTCTACAAGGCTGTGCTGCGGGAGACGGGGCAGGATGTGGCGGTCAAGGTGAGGGGGCGGGTGGAGCAGCAGGTGGTGTGTTGACAGGGGGAGGAAGGGGGGCGGGGCATGGTGTGGGGGGCGGTGCTGCGGGACACGGGACACTGGGAGCACGGGCGGGAGGCAGGGAGTCAAGGGGCATGTTCGGCAGGAGCAGAGTGCGGCAGCTCAGGCAGGTGTGAAGGCAAGACCAGCACTCATCCCTGCCTCCCAGCCTCCCTGCCCTCCTTCTGCCTCACTGCCCTTGCTCACCATCAAACCACGCTCTCTCCCCTCTCAAACAGCCCTCTCAAACACCCCTCCCCACCCTCCTGCCCGGCTCTGCCGCCGGTCCCCTGGCCGGGCGTGGAGCCCTGGCCATCTTGCGCCCCTCATCTTCATTCCCTCCCTGCCTCTCCACCTGGCTCCTTCACACCTGCCTCCTTTGTTGTATGGCCTTCCAACCCCTTGCAGGTCCAGCGGCCGGGCGTGGAGCCCCTCATCTTCCGGGACATCTTCATCTTCAGGACACTGGGCACATTTGTCAATGCATGGTGAGCGCCGGCTGGGTGGGCAGGCGTGAAGGCTGGTGGGCGGGTGCCGGGGTCCGCTTGCGGCTGGCTGTGTGGGTGCAGACGGCAGCAGCTGGTTGGGCAGCGGCGCACGCGCTGGCGTCCAGCCATCTCTGTCTGTCCCACCTGTGGGTGCTCACCCCAACACCCACAAGTAGGCTCCCACTGCCCTCGCCCAGCTTCCCCCACGCCTCACCTCCTCGTGCCTGTGCTCCCCTGCCCCCCAGGTCGCTGCGCCGCCTGGGGTGCAACGCTGAGCTGATTGTGGACGAGTTTGGTGAGAAGCTGCTGGAGGAGCTGGACTATGTGCAGGAGGCGCGCAACATACTGGTGAGGAGTGTGGGTGGGGGCAGTATCTTGGCTACCACGAAGACACACTCTGAGAGGGATCTTTTGATGGGCAGGTGGGAGGGTGGGGGCAGGAGGTGGGAGGGCTCCGGCCACGCACCGCCCACCCATTGTCGCAGACCATTTGCTTCCTCTCAACTGTGCTTCTTTACCTTGCAGAAATTTTCCGCCAACTTTGAGGGGCACCCGCTGGTGAAGCTTGCCCACCACTTGCTGCCTTTCCGGCCCTTCATGCTGTGCTGTGCTATCCCAATTTTGCAGGACTTCTACGCCAACTTTGAGGGCGACCCGCTGGTGAAGATCCCCTGGGTGCGCCGCGACCTCAGTGGCCCAAAGGTGCTCGTCATGGAGTGGATCGACGGCATTCGGTGAGGCCCGGGGGGGGGGGGTTCAAGGGGAAAGGGAGCGGGATGTGGGATGCTGGGCTTGGCTGGAGTGGATCGACGGCGTACGGTGAGGGCCACGGGTGACGGAAAGGGAACGGGAGCGGGATGTGGGATGCTGGGCTTGCTGGCAGATGCTGGGCTTGCTGGGAACGGGAGCGGCGGCATCCGGTGCGGCCTTCAAGGGTGTTGAGAGGGAGACAAACCGAGCGCCTCTTGGTTGGACTGATCACCATGTGGCACGGTACCCCACTTCATCCGCCACCCGCTCCCTTCCCACACGTATCATTGTCGCCCCACCCTTCCTGCCTGCGCAGCTGCACCGACGTGGAGGGCATCAAGGCCAGCGGCATCGACCTGGAGGACTTCATCTGCACCGGAGTCGTCTCCGGCCTGCGCCAGCTCCTCGAGTTTGGCCTGTTCCACGGGGACCCACACCCAGGTGGGTGGGTGCCTGCTCTTGTTGTGTGCTGTGTGCTGTGCGCTGTGCGCTGTGGTCAGTCGTGCTCTGGTGTCTGTGCACCCAGGTGGGTGCCTGCTCTTGTTGTGTGCTGTGTGCTGTGCGCTGTGGTCAGTCGTGCTCTGGTGTCTGTGCACCCAGGCGGGTGCCTGCCTGTGTGTATCTTGTGCTGTGTGCTGTGCGCTGTGGTCAGTCGTGCCCTGGTGTCTGTGCACCCAGGTGGGTGCCCGCTGCGTGTTTGTTGTGTGCTGTGTGCTGCGGTCGGTCGTGCTTGGGTGTCTGTGCACCCAGGTGGGTGCCAGTGTTTGTTTGTTGTGTGCCGCACGCATGGCTGGGTGGGTGCCTGGCTGCCCACCATGTGCCGCGCTCATGGCTGGGTGTGTGCACCCGGGTGTGCGGCGGTCACGCTTGGCTGTTTGCGTGGCCGGGTGTGTGGTGCCAGTGGATTGCGTCTGATGTGCAAGCCTGGCACGGGCGGAATCTCTTTGCTCACATGACCTTGGGCCCAACCGCTGGCCCCTGCCCGCCTCGTGCCTCTTGAGTGCATTTCACCCCCCTCCCCCCCCGCTGTCTTGGCAGGCAACATCTTTGCACTGGCCGACGGCCGCATCGCGTACGTCGACTTTGGGAACGTGGCGGAGCTGAGCCAGCGTGAGTGGCTGGCTGGGTCGCCTTGGTTGCCTTGGTGGTCTGTTTGCAGGGGTGATGAAGGGGTGGCGAGGCCGAGCCAGGGCGGGCGCCGCGTGGCCAGCAGCGCATGCATTAAGTGTGGGGTCGCGGGCAAGAGGCAGCAGCATGAGCGTCACCTCAGTTCATGCCATCCACAAATACCCACGGATAGTTGGTTCAGTGGGCCACCCGCGTCACCAACCTCCCCCCTCGCTCCTGCCCGCCCACCCGCGAGACAGTTCTCCTCTTTTCCAAGCTGTAAACAGAATTTCCAACTGTCTCTCGTGTCCCTGCAGGCAACAAGGAGATCCTGATTGATGCCGTGGTGCATGCGGTGAACAAGGACTACCCGGGCATGGCGGGAGATTTCATCAAGCTGGGCTTCCTGGCCAAGGGTGGGTTATGTGTACAGTGTCATGGCATGGGCAGTTTTGTCGTGGCATGTGCACTGCACTGCATATGGCAGGAAGGGTGCGGGCACAGTGGGCGACGTCATTGAGTTCGGCTTCCTGGCCGAGGGTGGGCTGGGCTGGCGGCGCGGTGCTGCCTGCTGTCGCTTGGGTTGCACCCTTGTCATGGCATGTGCATGTTGCCCATGCCACCGCCCGCCGTTTTCCCACCTTGCTCATCATCCACCTGCCCTTCCCACTCCTGCTGCTGCTGCCTGCTGCTGCTGCTGCTGGCACCAACGTGGAGCCCCTGGTGCCGGCCCTTCACACTCCTCCTCCTCCTGCTGCTACTGCTGCTGCTGCCGCAGGCACCAACGTGGAGCCGCTGGTGCCGGCCCTGGAAAAGATCTGGGCCGACTCGATGGGGCAGAGCCTGTCTGACTTCAACTTCCGGTGAGGGCTGGGGACACACGCAACGGGGGGTGCAAGGCGTGGCACCGTGGGTGGCATCCAGTCCAGGGGTTGGTGCGCACCGGTTGCGGTGTCCCTGGCTGTCCGACGCGACACAGGCAAGTTTGGGGTGGGTTGAAGGCCCGTGCCGCGCCTCTACCGCATGATCGCTCACCGCAGTGATGCTGTGCTGCCTCCCCCCACGCGGTGCCCGCAGCACCGTCACCTCCAAGTTCAACGAGCTGGTCTACCAGTACCCCATCCGCATCCCGGAGCGCTACTCCCTGGTCATCCGGTGCGCAAGTCGGGCGGCAGGCTGTGTGTGTTGTGCTGTTGTGGGGCAGTGACAGCAGTAGTGCATGGCAGGCAGTGGCGCCAGTGGGTGCCCACTTGGGTCCACCCGGCAAGCCGGCCTGCCCTCGCCCCCGCCCTGCCTGCCTTTCTACCATCAGTGTCTCACATGCCTCTCCGATCAACACACACATGTCTTCATCCGGCCGGCCAGCTCCTTGCAGTCATCCACCCCGTCCACGGTGCCTCTCTGGTTGCCAATGACACAGCTCTCTCTGCTGGCTCCACGTGTACTGATTAACCAACGCGTTTGATTTGATTGCACACCGCTCGCTGCCCGCAGGTCGCTGCTCACCCAGGAGGGCATCTGCCTCACCCTCAACCCCGCCTTCCACTTCCTGGAGGTCGCCTACCCATACATCGCGCGCCGCCTGCTGACCGATGAAGACCCCGCGCTGCGCACCCGCCTCTTCCAGGTGGGCACTGGTGTTAAGTGTATGCATGTGTGATGCTGCCTGTGTGTGTGTATGTGGGAGTGTGTCTGGGGTGGCCGATGAGGAGGGGCCCGCCCGCTGCGCACCCGCCTGTTCCAGTTGGGGGCACTGTGAGGGTGCAGTCACATGTCGCTGCGTGTGTGTTGCTTGTGATTGGTTGCTCCGACTCGTGTGCCCCGGAACCCTGTTGGCTGGTGAAGGCCCCGTGCTGCTGCGCACACCACCCTCCTCCAGGCGTTTTACGCGGGGTGGGCTGCACGTGGCCTGCGGCGCCGGTGGCGGCTGCCGCCGCCCCTGTGATCGTCCACGTGGTGTCTCATGTGTGCGCTCGCTCACTTGCAGCATCCAACTGCAACCCCCAATGCCTGCCGCAGGTGCTGTTCCAGGGCGGCCGCTTCCAGTGGGACCGCCTGGAGAACCTGCTGAGGCTGGCCAAGGAGGGGGCGGGGGGCACCGGGGCGGCCGCCGGCGGGCTGGATCTGTCTGCCACCGTCAGCGACGGGGCGCGGGTGAGCCGGGGGAGGATGGGAGGGAGGGAGTGTCTTGGGCGGCGGTGGATGGGGGCGCTCGGGGGGCCGCCTGGTGCCCTCGGTGACGTCACGTCGGGCGGCAGCAAAAGAAAAAGGGGAGGGCGCAGGGAGGAGCCGAGGGTGGGTCCTTTGAGGCGCCCTTGTCCGTGCTCCTGCCCCAACCCCATTCAGCCAGTCCCTTTGCCTGAACACACAACACATTGCCGCACGCCTGCTGGCCCCCGCTCAACCCCCTCAGGCCGTGCTCCCGGGCAGCGAGCTGTGCCGCCAGCTACTGCTGCTGAGTGCATTCACCTCCCCTCACCTCTCTCACCCTGCCCTGCTGCCCTCCACCTCCATCCCATTCTGTTCCCTCAGGTGGTTCTCTTGGACGACGAGCTGCGCCGCCAGCTGCTGCGGGCGTTCACCGAGGACGACCGCCTGCACGTGGAGGAGCTGGCCCGCCTGCTGCGCCTGGTGCAGGTGAGGCCCAGTGCGCAGTATGTAGGTTGTCAGCTGGGCAGTGGGCGGCGCTTCCGTGTGCACACAGGGAAGGAGCTGGCGTGCTCTGCTGCGCCTGCGGCAGGTGAGGCATGTTGCAGCAGACTCGTGGTGGCTTGATCGTGCCGTTGCGCACGAATGTGGGTGAGAACTGGCCCATCCCCGGCCTGCCCTGGACCTTCCCTCTCCTGACCCGCCCTTACCTCACCCACCCCTGCCCTGCCCCCTGTAGGGCGAGGTGGACATGCCGCGCGTGGTGCAGTCGGGCGTGCAGAACCTGCCCACGCTGGCACGCCAGCTGGCGCTGGGCTGGTCCGACCGCGTGCTGGCCTCCTAAGGCCGCCCCCTTGCCGGCGCTGGGCTGGCGCTGGGCTGGCGCTGCTGCTGGGCAGGCCCCCACGGGCCGCTCCTTGCTGGTGCTGGGCTGGCGCTGGTGCTGGGCTGGCCTGCCGAGGCAGGCAGGCTCTCCTGGCTGGCTATCTTTGCATGGCGCGCGGGCACGCCAGCTGGGCTTGGCTGGCCCTCTTTTATGTGCCGCTTCCTACCCCACCTGCTAACTTCGGCGCTTTCCACCCCATGACCACGTCTTATGCTGCAGTCCGTTTCTTCTTTGCTGCTGTTCCTTGAAACGAGTGACACCTCAACCTTGTGCACGCTTGCCTGCCTTGAATGCCTGGCCCCCGCCGTGCGGCTGAGGCTCTGCCGCAGAGCCAGGCCGCAGGCACGCTTGCAGCCGTGTCCGATCCGATTTATTCCAACACCATGAACCCACCCTGGGGCGCTCCTGCGTGCACCCAAGGCGCTAGCCGCCCTTGTTCGGGCAGCTACTGCATATGCCGCCCCGCTGCCGCCCCGAATTTTCATTTTATTGCGCCGCGCTCCCTTGCCTCCAATCAGAGTTTTCCTCTTTCTGGACACCCAAACCGAACCCCACATCCCTCCCCCTCTTCTTGCCCGCCCCCCTTTCATTCTGGAGACGATTTCTGTACTTCGCTTTCATCCATTCAGGTGCTCCAGGCTGACCGTTGACCCTGCCCCCGGCCCTTGCCCAGCCAGCTTGTGAGGCATTGCCCACGTGGGCGGCAGTCCACCAGCCCCGCCGCTGGCACTTGGCTTGTGTAACCATCCATGAATAGGGAGGAGCTGCTGCCTGGCAGTGGCAGCTGCAGAGCATGGCTGCGAGTCGGGTTGTTGTTGAAGGTTGCATGCAGGGCATGCTGTCATCAAAGCATTCACAGTACTGTATTGCTCTAAAAGCCATGCGATTAATGTTTTGAGGGTAGAGAAAGAATCTGTAGAAAAAAGATAGCCAAAAAATGTTTTCGCTGATTTGGAAGAATAGTCAATATCTGCACGTAATGTTTGTAAAGGAACAGGGGGCACAACCGGCGTGTTGGTGGGCCGCCTACACTGGGACGGCACATACCGGCACAGGCCACGGCGGCGTGGCAGGCATGGGGACAGGCAGGCAGGGCTCACTCCAGCTCAGCACAAAGGCGGGAGGGCAGACGCAGCGATGGGTGGCTTGGCGAGGGTAAGGGATGGTGACTGGTGGGGTCGATGACATGCGCAGATGCTGCAGGCGTCAGCTGCAGGCGTCGGTGACGGAGCCAAGCGCGCTCAGCATTCCCTCAGCATCTGCGCCCAGCACCTGTTTGAACACCATCTCCTCTATCTCCTCGCTCGGCATGTCCCAGCAACGCCGCGCTGCGATCGCGCCGAGCCGCATGCTCGCCGACCTGCCGGACGAGCTGCTGGTCCGCTGCCTGGCGCTGTTGCCCCAGCAGGAGCGGTGAGTGGGAGCGACAGGGTGGCGCGCCGCGCCGTCCTCCTTCAGTGTTGCCGGGACCACTGTGGGTTGCTGCGGCAGGCCCGCCCCTGGCCCCGCCCTGCCGCTCAGCCATACCCCGCCGGCCACCCCATGCCCTTGGCGCAGGTTGCGCAGCGTCGTCCTGGTCAGCAGGCGCATGCGTCAGCTGTGCCTGGCCCCACAGCTGCTGCACACCCTCACCGTCTCCTCCCCCGGCAGACCCTCGTCCCTCATCCGCGCCCACTCCCTGCTGGCATTCCTCATGGCGCATGCAGCGCATGTGCGGGACCTCACCCTGGACTTGTGGGTTGTGCGTGTGGATGCAAGCCAGCGTGAGGAGCTTGCAGCGGCAGTGCTGGGCTGCCTGGTGGCTTGCGGTGCAGCGGGTGCCCTGGAGGCCTTGACTGTCAGCAACGACACGCCGCTGGCCAGCACTGCTTGGCTGCCTGGGCTGACGCGGCTGACGAGCCTACAGCTGGGCAGGCACGGCTCGACCCTTGCTCTTCCGCCGGGACTCAGCCGGCTGACAGCGCTGACGGATGCTCGCCTCGTGGGCTCGCCTGTTGACCTGGCGCCAGGCGCCACCCTGCCCCCCAACCTCACGCGGCTGTGCCTGTGGGACGGCAGAAGCCGGCGGCTGCCCCACCAGGCGAGCCTTGCGGGTGATGCTTGGGGGGCTCCTTTCTTGGGCGCACGCACCGGGGGCTCTGGCGCCTACGGCGCAGCCTCCCCCTGCCCTCTTAGTTGGCGTGTGTAAGCCCAGCCTCCCCCTCCCGACAATTTCACATTGCAATGCTTCATCCATTGCCCCGTCCCACCGCCCTCCTCCCCCGCCCCTGCAGCTGGCATCGCTGAGCGCTCTAGCGAGCCTGGAGCTGGGTGGAGCCATGCACCAAGAACCAGACAGCTTCAGCCTGCTCAGCAGCCTGCCTGCGCTTCGGAGCTTAGCGCTCAACGCTGTCGACCCGCTGCCGCCCAGCCTTTCGGCGGTTACCCAGTGCCACTCGCTGTGTGTGCGCAACTGCACCCAGTTTGCTCCTGTCGAGGCTGCTCTGCAGCACATGACCGGCCTCACAACGCTGTGGCTTGACGGAGGGAGGGGTATGCCGGCCATCCCGCCCTGCCTTGCCCAGCTGGCACGCCTCGAGCGGCTGGTCGTTGAGGTCGCTCCTGACGATGACCTTGCCCTGCCCCCCGGCCCCTGGCTGCGCTCCATCCGCTGGCTGGGCCTGCCCTGGCCCATGCTGGAGGCCGGGGTGGAGGTGCTGCGGGCGGCCCCGCGGCTGGAGTACCTCTTTTCAACCTGCACGCCCGAAGCCGGCAGCAACCCTGTTCGGTGGCGCGCGTTCCGGGAGTTTGCGGCCACCCACCCGCCCCTGCGCTGCCTGGCATATGCGCCTTTGGACGTGGGAGACGAGGTGAATGACCCTCCCCCGTGTGACATGCTGAGGCTGCTGCTGGCGCTGCACCACCGCCGCCCGGCGCTGCAGCTGCGGCTGCTCGACCACACATGCCACCCCACTGAGCATTCTTTCTTTCGCGAGGTGATGTCGTGCCGGGACATCCCGCCCGGGCATGGATCTTTCTTGGAATGAGCGCAGCTTTGGCCCCTCCAGTGCACTTGCGGCACCTTTTCTACTCAGCTTTGCTTTCATCTCTTCTTGCTACCGTCCCGTGCCGCCCCGTTTTGCGGCCACAGCATGCCGTGCCCCAGGCGCTCAGCTTATCAGCTTATGCATCTTATGCATCCCACACTGTGCAAGTATGCACTGCTGACTTCCGTAGACTTCGGCATTCTGGGCAGGCGTGTCGGCGGGCGGCGGCCGTAGCAGCAGGCGGCGGCAGCCCGTGCCGTGACAACGGCGGGGGCGGCAAGATACCCCGACCGCATTGCAGGCGGCCGTCACTCTGCCTGCTTCTGTGCCTGCCAGGTCGCATACCATCTTGCTCACCTAGAGCAGCACCAGGTGAATTGCCTGCAAATGCCTGCTCTGGCCCTGGCAATTCAACCTCCTGCCCCCAGCATTGACCGCTGTACCGCCTCCAAGGTACTATCGGGTCTGTAAGCCCCCAAGGGAGCAGGGGAGAGCGCGCCCGCGCAAGCTCTACCTTCTCTTGGAGTGGTGTGTTGTCAGCAGCAGACCGCTGGGCTTTCGATCTCCGTCTCAGATTGCGCATCTGCGGGAAGGTGCTCTTGCTCCGCCATGGGCGAGATACAGCGGCTTCAAAATGACCCAAACTTTGTCGCAGAGGTCGTCCTGGGCCCGCCGTGCCCCGAGCTCATTGCGCAGAACCCTGCCGAAGGCCTGAAGCTCGCTGGTGCGTGAGCGACACGCTGCGCCCGCCCTCAAATAATGTTCCGAAGGCAATCGTTGCTTGCCATGCGCTCCCGAGCTTGCCGCGCTGCTGTCTGCCGCTGCCGCCGCGGCTGCCGCAGCCCCACTCCCGCCCCTCGCCGCTGCCGCCCTGCAGGCCACTTCACCACCGCCACGAGGCAGTTTGTGTTCAAGAAGGCGCACCTCAGCGCAGAGGATTTCCGTATTTTCTCCAAGGAGGTGCGTGCTGGGCAGGGGGCAGGGGTTGACACCGCCGCACGCCGCGGCGTGTGGCAGGCATGCAGCCGGAGCGGCGGCGGTTGGCTGCCCGGCAACCCCTGCCCCCCTCGGCCCACTTGCCGGCGGGGCGCCTCATTTCCTGGCTCAACCACCTGACTGCATGTCAGCAGCATATGCGCAGCTACTGCCCCTAGCCGGCCAGGAGCAGGATCGCTCGCCCCAAGTGCCTGTGCACGCGCACCACACCTGCCGCTGCTCGTCCCCCTGCTGTGCGGGCCACAGCACGCAAGCCAGCAGGCGCACCCCACTGCTGCTGCTCACCCGCCCCGCCCACCTTCTCACCTACCAGTACACCCCTGCATCGTCTAAATAGTGCATGGCTTCCAACACAGGGACGGCTGCGGCCTGCCGATGCCCTGCGTGGTTTTCGTCCCATCTTGCTGCAGGGCCAGCTGCTGCGCATGCCCCACCAGGCTGGAAAACGCCCGCACAATGCCACCCCCGACCGCCTGATCGTGCACAGCCTTCGTGTGTGCCCGCTTTCCGGTGCAGGGGCAGCTGCTGTGTGTGTCCCACCACGCGGGCAAGAACCCGTATGACGCGCTGGATCCCCTGGGGCTGGGCAACCAGCCGCAGCGGGCGGAGTGGAAGAGCCTGACCTGGGTGACGGGTGCGTGGGCGTGCAATATTGCGTGATGTCGTGCCTGTTCTGTACAATATGCTGGGAAGTGGTCTTGCAGTTGCGGTCAGAACGGCTGACGGGGTATGAATGCATGCTGCATAGAATGGGCGGAGCGGAGGTGGAGGCATGTGGCTGGGCAGGGTTGAGCTTATGAGGTTGGGCACAGCAGTAGGATGGTGGCAGTGGCCCGATGGGACCACTGGAAGAGTCTGTCCTGGGTGATGTGGCACGTGGGGTTTTGGGTCACTGACGGGAGCGGGTGCGACACGGGGGGGCGGGGTGGATGTGGCGACTGCCCCGCGAGCCAGCAATGCTAGGAGCCAGCAATCAGCGCCGCCCTGCCACCAAGTGGCCCCGCTCCTGCAGGCTGCCCTTGCGGCCTCAGCAGCCTATCACGGCATGCCCCCATTTAAGATCTGCCCCACCCCGTGACTTTCAAGTGTAGACACTCTATTACAGGCTCTCAATGGTGCCTCACCCGGCTGCCACCTGCAGGCTACCACGGCATGCCCTCCTTCAAGATCCGCCCCAAAACGCTCAGCCGGCACGGGCGGCAGTATGTGGCCGACGAGCACAACGGCAAGGTGTTCTTCTCTGTGGGCAACAAGAGCCGCCTGAGCACGCAGAGCATCCGGCACAACATGGAGGTGGGTGGGCGGGTGGGTGGCTGGAGGGGGGCAGGGGCATTATGTGACACTCTTATGGGAGGCGGAGGGCGGTGACAGGAGGGGCAGGCGAGCACCAGCAGCATGAGAGACAAACTGTGGATGTCTGGGGGGCAGAAGCGGCGTGGGGCCGATGTGCCAGTGGTTGTGGGTCACTGCAACGGCGAGGCGACCTGGTGCCGGTTGCCAGCTGCATGCATGGGGCAGCAGGCAGGACTGTGAGCGCCAGACTCTGAGCGGGCGGGCAGTCCGGAGGTAATGCAGGGATGGTGGCACTCAGCAGGCGCACAAGACGCAACCCGTAGTGCCCGCTTCTCACGCGCCCGCTGCCTGCTGCAGCAGCGCCTCTCTGTCTCACCACCATGCACCTGACCGGAGCGCTGCGCTGTGCTGCCCCTCGTCCCCTGCTCCCCCGTGGCAGGTGTGCGAGGGCGAGGGCGAGACGGAGGTGTATTCAATTGAGGCCGACCTGGCTGGGCGCACGCTGCAGTTCAAGGTGGGCCCAAGTCCCTCCACCCCCGCCAGCCCCACTGCTGCCTGTGCCCCTCTGCGCCTTGTCCTGCCCAGAACGCCGGGGCGCAGCTGGTGGCTGTGCTCATGAGCCATCCAGCAGACTCTCCCGTGCCACATCCTGCACCGCTGAACACCAACCACCCTGCCCCACTGATGCCCCTTTCCCTCACGCCCTCCCCTGTCCAGAGCGCCAAGGGCGAGCTGGTGGCCATTGCCCAAAAGTCCACCAAGGCGCTCATCCTGACGGCGGCGCTGGGCGGGGGCAGCGAGATGGTGGTGGACGTGGCGGCGGGGGTGGACTGGACGGCCATCCTGGCCTGCATGATGGCCGTGCAGCAGGTGGGTTTTACAGCACGCTTTCGAGTTTGAAGGTGGAACGTGGAGTAAGGCTGAGGTTGTAGAGGGGTGATGGTGGGGCAGCAGGTGGGTGTTTGGAGTAGGGTTGTGAATGGTGGTGGCGGGGCAGGTGTGCCTCACGAGGGGAGGGTGGGGCGGGGCGGGAGCAGCAAGCAGCGATGTAACTGGGAGCACTGACAGCAGGCAGGTGGAGTACGTTGCGCGTGGTTTCATTCGTGGGGAGGGGCAGCAGCAGGCGAGGTCCAGCGGAGGAGGCGCCTGCTGGGGGAGGGAGGAGCAAGGGCTGATGGGAGGGCAGGAGGCAGGTGGAAGGGGTCGGGGACGCTTGGGGGCACCATGCACATTTGGGCCATGCGCGCCTCTCCCCAACTTGGTGCCAGCTGGACACCCCTGCTCTGCATGCTGCGGCCACCGACCCACACTCACTCACATCTGCCTGCAGCTGGGTGCCCGCCCTGTCAGGGATGCCTTCCTCAACTCTTGTGGCGGCCCCATCCCCAATCCCCTGGATCCCCTGACCAATTCCAAGCCGCCTGACGAATGTCCCCTGTCCTGCAGGCGGGCGCCCTTCTTCTTGGCAGACGTGCCTTCTCTTTCGTGGCGCCCCCTCCTCTCTATCTATGAGCTAGTTGTCTTCCCCTGCAGCACCCACCTGGCAAAGGCCGCCCTCCTCCTCAGCTGCGTGCCATCAGCAAGTCGTTTTCACACAAATCCCACACCTGACCAACGCCCCCCCGCAGGTGGGCGCCCACCTGGCCAAGGACGCCTTCTCCAACTTTGTGGCGGCCCCGCTGGCGGACCAGGCGCAGGGCCAGGTGCTGGAGGCAACGGGGCTCAGCGGCGTGGCCAACCAGGCGAGTTGCGTGCAAGGGCGCAGGGCCCTGGAGGGGCGGGCCGCAGCTGGGCGATACCATGCAGCTGTGCTGGGGGTGGTTGTTGGAGGCGACGCCTTGCTGCAGCTGGCAGTGCAGCGGTGGACATGTCAGCCCGTTGCCAGCCGCCCATGCCGATGCTAATGCTGTTGGTGCTGCTTGTGCCGCTCGCTTATCGTGTGCCCCTTGCACTGCTTGCCCCCGCTGCCTCGCCGCCTGCTGCTGCTGAATCTGCGCGGCTCATGCCTGCCGCCGTCCACGTGCACACAACCGTGCTGCCCCCAATTTCCCTGACCCCTGCCCCACCCTGCTTGCCCCTGCTCTTCCCTGGGTGCAGCTGGGCGGCTACACCAACCAGGGAATACGCAACTACAAGCAGATCAGCGGCATGTACAACCAGTTCTTCAAAAAGTGACCTCACCCTCGGGTGGAGGGGCGACGCGCTCGCTAAGTCCAGCCAATCCAAAGTCCAAACATACAGTATGGCATCGCCTGCTCCTTTGGCCTGCCACCCTGCCTCTGGGAAGCGGCACCCTTGGTGCAGCGCAGCCGTCCTTCAACTGCTACCCGACCGCTCGTGAACCATCGTATGCCTGCTTCAATGGAAAATTTAGGGTCTGTCTGTCCACCTGCTTTCTGCAATGCCAGGCTGCCATTGCAGAACTTGCGCTCCCTCCTTTACACTCATCTCCTTGACCGCATGCTGGGGGGGCATGGCCGCCTATACAACACACGTACAACCTTTGCCTGCTGCACCGCCCGCAGCCACATGCGGCGCCCTACTCCCGACACCCCCACTGACGCTGCCAGCCTGCCGCCCTCTTTTAATGCCCGACTCATGTAACTTATGTACCGGCACCAATTGAGGTCCATGACTGTGGCATCATATTTTTACTGCAGTGATCACGGTGGCTAGAACGGGTCAGGAGGTGTGCAGGGGTGACGGGGGCACACACCCTCCCTCCCGACCATGGCGGTTTGAGCAGCGGTGGGGGGAGGGCCAAGGCCGGGACCACGGTCGGGACAGGGGGTATGCGAGCCTTGAAACCCCCCTTGCGTGTTTCTGATGTACCAAAGTTGACACAGTCCTCCCTCGCAAGAACGAACTGCATCATTGCCTCTGTTGTGCCGCCGCCGGCCTGCCGTCCGCCAGCTGGGAAGCCAGCAAGGATCCTCCCATCCTGCGCGGCCACCTGCTCGCTTTCAACTGCCTACCAGTTCGCATGAAATTCAAGTTGCCATCATGCCTGCCCGCCGCCGCACTGCAGCCGCACCAGGGCCACCGCCGGCACTCACTGTCGCCGGCCTACCTGACGACCTCCTGGTCCGTTGCCTGGCCTCCCTGACACAGCAGGAGCGGTGCGTGACAGCCAGCGCGTGCGGAAGGGTGCGGCTGCTTTGAAGTTAGGGCCGGCCGGCGGGGCGGGCCGGCCGCACAGTGCGCATTGCAATCTTCAATGCCAGTCAGCACCCTGGCCATTGCCTCCCCCTCGCCCGCCCCACCTCACACTGCCCTGCACTGGTGCTACCCCGTATTTCAGGTTCCAGCACGCCGCGCTCACCAGCAAGCGCTTCCAGCACCTCTGCCACGCACCTCAGCTGCTGCGCACCGTCACCTTGAATGTCAAGACAGCCGACACCTGCGCCCCTCGCTGCCAGAGCCTGCTGGAGTTCCTGACGCTCAATGGAGAGCATGTGCGATGCCTGAAGATAGAATGGTCTATCTGGCGCACGTTGACGGATGCTCAGCGCCTGGCGGAGGCGGCAGGCCTGGTGACGAGCTGCCTGTCTGTGTGCGGCGCAGCGGGCAAGCTGGAGGAGCTGAGCGTGGACGCACACACACCTTTGGCCAGCACCGCCTGGCTGCCGGGGCTCACAGCCTGCCGGCGGCTGGTTCTGGGATACCCTGGCCGCCCGCTGCAGCTGCCGCCCAGCTTCAGCCGGCTGACGGCGCTCACCGATGCGGCGCTGTGTGGGTCAATAAGGCTGGGCGCAATTGCGAGCCTGCCCCCCAACCTCACCCGGCTCCGCCTGTTCGACATGCTTGGGACAACCCTTCCTCGGCAGGTGAGCGGTGCCACTACTGTAGGGAGCGGCTGCAATGGAACGTGTTGGTTGCGGCACGAGCCTTGTTGCATGTTGACCTCGTTGACTCACTTTTAATTGCCCACGCATGCTTGTCTGCAGCTGTCCTCCCTCAGCGCTCTGGCACGGCTCGATGTTATTGATGGTGCTTATGGCGCAGATGGTCTCGCTGTGCTTGCCAGCATGCCGGCGCTGCGGCAGCTTATGATGGATGGAGCCTGTCGTTCCCCCCTGCCTGCCAATCTGTCCACTGTCACGCGGCTGGAGCGGCTGGCTATGAGGGGCTGCGTTGGAGAAGACAATGCTGCCCTGGCGTCCATGCTGCCCGGCCTGACCGGCCTGACATGCCTGGCCCTGGACGAAGCGTCTCGTGGCAGCCTTGCGGCCATTGCTCAGCTGCCGCGCCTGCAGCGGCTGCTCGTGCACGGCGGGGTGGCAGATAGCGCCACTGCTGACGACGTGCGGCTGCCCCCCGGCCCCTGGCTGCACTCCATCCGCTGGCTGGGCCTGCCCTGGCCCGTGCTGGAGGCCGGGGTGGAGGCCCTGCGGGCGGCACGGCAATTGGAGTACCTCTTCTCGGCCGACATACCCGAAGCAGCCAGCCTGGATGACTGGCGCGCCTTTTGGCAGCTTGTGGCCACCCACCCGCCCCTGCGCTGCCTGGCATTTGCCCCCGTCGATGGGGAGGAAGAGGAGTATGTCCCGGTGATGCTGGTCAACGCATTGCTTAAGCTGCACCACTGCCGGCCGGGGCTGCGGGTGCGGAAGCTTACGGAGGCCTGGTATACTGCTGCAGATGAAGCCACATTTTTCTTTGAAATGGTGGAGTGCCAGGACGTCCCCGCAGGCGCTGGGTTTGTCGATGACTGATTGAAAGGCATCCTTTCCACCCGCCCATGGTGTGTGCCGACTCAACTCCTCCCCTTGCCGCCCGCTGCCTCAGTCCGCCCCCTGTATGTCTTCTGATTTGCCGCCTCCACGTCTGCCTTCGCTGCCCCTGTTACTCCCCTCCTCGCCTGCTGCCTCCGTTCCTCCTCGCCTGCTGCCTCCGTTCCTCCTCTTGTTGCTCGCTTCGTCCGTCCTCCCTTTGTCGCCTACTGCCTCCGTCTGCCCCGTTGTAGCCGGCTGTCCAACCTGGCACTTTTTGCAAGCACCGCTATGGTGCACCTTTCCAACACAAGGCTGTGAATCTACGTTTTGCTGCATGTGGCAGTTTTCTGTTGCCGTCCTTTCCTGATTTCGAGTCGACCGCCAGCCACTTTTCATGCCAAGCACAGCTTGTTGTAATGCCTCATGCCAGATGTGTGAGGGATGGTGCTGGGAGGTGCGCCAGGGTCGCCTGTAGCTTGGGGACGGGTGCAGACAGGCAGGCAGGCAAGGCAAGTGCCGCCACTGCCAAGCCACTGCCCAGAGGGTGCAAATGCCAGGCTGGTGCGATACCATGCAGCTGTGCTGGGGGTGGTTGTTGGTGGCGACGCCTTGCTGCAGCTGGCAGTGCAGCGGTGGACATGTCAGCCCGTTGCCAGCCGCCCATGCCGATGCTAATGCTGTTGGTGCTGCTTGTGCCGCTCGCTTATCGTGTGCCCCTTGCACTGCTTGCCCCCGCTGCCTCGCCGCCTGCTGCTGCTGAATCTGCGCGGCTCATGCCTGCCGCCGTCCACGTGCACACAACCGTGCTGCCCCCAATTTCCCTGACCCCTGCCCCACCCTGCTTGCCCCTGCTCTTCCCTGGGTGCAGCTGGGCGGCTACACCAACCAGGGAATACGCAACTACAAGCAGATCAGCGGCATGTACAACCAGTTCTTCAAAAAGTGAGGGTGGAGGGGTAGACGCACTCGCTAAGTCCAGCCCATCCGAAGTCCGAAAATACAGTATGGCATCGCCTGCTCCTTTGGCCTGCCACCCTGCCTCTGGGAAGCGGCACCCTTGGTGCAGCGCAGCCGTCCTTCAACTGCTACCCGACCGCTCGTGAACCATCGTATGCCTGCTTCAATGGAAAACTTAGGGTCTGTCTGTCCACCTGCTTTCTGCAATGCCAGGCTGCCATTGCAGAACTTGCGCTCCCTCCTTTACACTCATCTCCTTGACCGCATGCTGGGGGGGCATGGCCGCCTATACAACACACGTACAACCTTTGCCTGCTGCACCGCCCGCAGCCACATGCGGCGCCCTACTCCCGACACCCCCACTGACGCTGCCAGCCTGCCGCCCTCTTTTAATGCCCGACTCATGTAACTTATGTACCGGCACCAATTGAGGTCCATGACTGTGGCATCATATTTTTACTGCAGTGATCACGGTGGCTAGAACGGGTCAGGAGGTGTGCAGGGGTGACGGGGGCACACACCCTCCCTCCCGACCATGGCGGTTTGAGCAGCGGTGGGGGGAGGGCCAAGGCCGGGACCACGGTCGGGACAGGGGGTATGCGAGCCTTGAAACCCCCCTTGCGTGTTTCTGATGTACCAAAGTTGACACAGTCCTCCCTCGCAAGAACGAACTGCATCATTGCCTCTGTTGTGCCGCCGCCGGCCTGCCGTCCGCCAGCTGGGAAGCCAGCAAGGATCCTCCCATCCTGCGCGGCCACCTGCTCGCTTTCAACTGCCTACCAGTTCGCATGAAAGTCGAGTCGCAACCATGTCTGTCCGCCGCCGCACTGCAGCCGCCCCACGGCCACCGCCGGGAATCGCCATCGCCGGCCTGCCCGACGACCTTTTGGTCCGTTGCCTGGCCTCCCTGACACAGCAAGAGCGGTGCGTGGCAGCGAAGCGCGTGCGGGAGGGTGTGGCTGCTTTAGAGTTGGGGCCGGCCGGCAGGGCGACCGGCCGGTGCGTGTTGCAATTGCCTGTCTGCACCCTGGCCTTGGCCTCCTCCTTGCCCGCCCCACCTCACCCACTGCCCTGCAATCTTGCCTACCCATATATCAGGTTCCAGCACGCCGCGCTCACCAGCAAGCGCTTCCAGCGCCTCTGCCACGCACCTCAGCTGCTGCGCACCGTCACCTTTGACGTCAAAACGGCCAACACCTGCGCCCCTCGCTGCCAGAGCCTGCTGGAATTCCTGACGCTCAATGGAGAGCACGTGCGGTGCCTGAAGATACAATGGGACGTCTGGCGCACATTGACGGATGTGCAGCGCCTGGCGGCGGCGGCAGGCCTGGTGACGAGCTGCCTGTCGGCGTGCGGCGCAGCCGGGAAGCTGGAGGAGCTGAGCGTCAGCGAGCCCACACCTCTGGCCAGCATCGCCTGGCTCCCTGGGCTCACTGCCTGCCGACGGCTGGTTCTGGGGCATGCTAACCGCCCGCTGCAGCTGCCGCCCAGCTTCAGCCGGCTGACGGCGCTCACCGCTGCGGAGCTGCGCGGGCCAATAAGGCTGGGCGCAACTGCAAGCCTGCCCCCGAACCTCACTCGGCTCACCCTGTTCAATTTGTTTGGAACAACCCTTCCCCGCCAGGTGAGCGGTGCTAGGGGGAGCGGCTGTGACAGAGCTTTTCGGTCGTGGCACGAGCCCCGCCACATGTCAGCCTCGCACTCACGTTGATTGCCCACGCCGGCTTCCCTGCAGCTGTCATCCCTCAGCGCTCTGGCACGGCTCGATATTTTCGCTGGTTCTTATGAAGCAGGCGGCCTTGATTTGCTTTCCAGCATGCCGGCGCTGCGGCAGCTTACGCTGGATCACGCCGGGCTTTGCTCCCCGCCTGCCGTCCTGGCCGCCGTCACGCGGCTGGAGCGGCTGGCTATAAGGGGCTGCAGGGGAGAAGACAATGCTGCCCTGGCGTCCATGCTGCCCGGCCTGACCGGCCTGACCTCTCTGGTTTTGGATGAAGCGTCTCCTGGCAGCCTTGCGGCCATTGCTCAGCTGCCGCGCCTGCAGCGGCTGCTCGTGCACGGCGGCGTGGCAGTTGGTGCCACTCCCGCCGACCTGGCCCTGCCCCCCGGCCCTTGGCTGCGCTCCATCTGCTGGCTGGGCCTGCCCTGGCGCGTGCTGGAGGCGGGGGTGGAGGCGTTGCGGGCGGCACCGCGGCTGGAGTACCTCTTTTCGGCCGGCATACCCCGGCTGGCCAGCCTGGATGACTGGCGCGCCATTTGGCAGCTTGTGGCCACTCACCCGCCCCTGCGCTGCCTGGCATTTGCCTGCAGCGTTGGGCAGGAAGAGGAGGCTGTCCCTATGACGCTGCTCAATGCGCTGCTTACGCTGCACCACCGCCGCTCGGGGCTGCAGGTGCGGAAGCTTACGGAGGCCTGGGGTGCAGCAAATGAAAACACGTTTTTCTTTGAATTGATCCAGTGCCAGGCCATCCCCGCGGGCCCTGGCTTTGTCAATGACTGATTGAAAGGCATCCTTTCTACCCGCCCTTGGTGTATGCCGGCTCACTCCTCCAGTTGCCGCCCGGTGCCTCAGTCCGCCCCCTCTAATGTGCTGCCTACGTCTCTCCCCTACTTATTTGCCGCCTAGGCCTCCGCTCCTGCCTTGCTTGCCCGCTGCCTCCGTTGCTCCTCTTCTTACCCGCTGCTTCCGATCCTCCCTTTGTCGCCCGCTGCCTCCTCCGTCTCGTTGTATCCGGCTGCCCAACCTGGAACTTTATACAAGTACAGTTAATGGTGCACCTTTCCAACACAAGGCTGTGCACCTTCGTGCTGCTGCAAGTGCCAGTTTTCTGGTCCCATCCTGTTCTGATTCCAAGTGGACCGCCAGCCACCCTTCAGGCCAAGCACCTCTTCTTGTAACGTGGCATCATAATTCAAATTATCAAGGTGGCTAGAGCGTATGGGGAGGTGGTGAGTAGGGGAGTCGGGGGGCCATGCCCCGGAGGGCCATGCCCCTCGTTCTGACGGTGGCGGGGCCACCGGCAGCGGGCGGGAGGGGCTCCTTGGATGGTCCAAGGTCAGGCTCAAGGGGTCTGAGAACCACAAACCGCCTTGGATGTTGGTGGTAGCCTGTTTGACAGCCCTGGAGACTCCCTTGGGAGCACGGAGTGCATCCACTGACCAGTGTGCTGCCGCCAGCGCCCGCCAGGGAGGAATCCTCCGAGTGCGGCCACCGTGCTTGCCGCCTTTCAATCGGCTGCCTGTTCAAGTGAATTTCGAGGATCGCAGACATGCCTCCCCGCCGCCGGGCTGCTGCCAAGGCCCCGTGGCCGCCTGCACTGACCATCGACGGCCTGCCCGACGACCTTCTGGTCCGCTGCCTGGCCTCGCTGACACAGCAAGAGCGGTGCGTGGCAGAGAAGCGCATACGGGAGGGTTCTCCTTCTGCTTCGGTTTCGGGGCGGCCGGCAGGGCGGTCTAACGCCTTTGTGGTGGCAGGTGTTACAGTGCCAGTCCGTCAACTCGAGTGTACAGGGTGGGATCATGGGAGAGTCAGCTGCATGGTAAGGCCGTCTCTCTCTCTCTCTCTCTCTCTCTCTAGTGCCGCGTCCTCAGGCTGCGGCCCCTCTGAGCGACGCTCCATGCCGTTGAGCCGCGGGGTGCGCTGTCTGCCGTAGAACTGCCGTGCTGAGCCGCTCTCCTGGTGGGTCGTCCTGTGGCGTCCAGGCGTCCGTGCCGCATGGGACGAAGGAGTGTGTCTGCAGAGCTCCCCACGCGGCGGCACGCCCACTACCCCGCAGCAGGGAGCCCTCACCCCACGACCGCGTGGCCTACTGCTGGACGCTCGGGTCTCCTGGCGACGCCCGGGCGGAGAGAGGCCGTGTCGCGCCCCCTCCCTGCCCTCGAGTGGGCCCGGTGCCGCTGTGAGGAGGGTAGGGTTGGGGCCAACGTATTACGCCATAGCAACCTTAGTCCGTAGCTACGCGTATGTAAGCCGTAGGTGAAAATTT